>NJDC01022970.1:0-13860 GCA_002245475.1 Calephelis virginiensis | reverse complement strand
ACTTATGACTGATGACTAATTATAATTGATATAAAATTTGATGCAAATTTCTACTTGACTAATGGCAAAATACTAACGAGATTGCCAAAACCTAAAGAAAGAAGAAAGAAGAACGAAAAAAGATAAAAACGAATATAAGTCAATTGAGCAATTGAGGATTGAAAAGAAAGATATAAAACATGTAAAAGAAACTATTTAAAATATATATTAAAATATTCTTTTAATAAGAAAATAAGTAAATTCACGAGTCGAATGTTACAGTACTTCAAAATAATATCAACCAGTAAAAAATGTTCGTATTGAGTAAAGATGTTTTACAACTATTCTGTTGAAGACTTGTGTGTTTATGCAAACAAAGTACAGGAAAATGACAGCAACAGTTGTGAGAAAATGACAGCAACGGTTGTGAGAAAATGACAGCAACAGTTGTGAGAAAATGACAGAACCAGTTTACTTTTTAATGGATAGAGTACAATTTAATATATTTCTTATCATAATCAGTCAACTTTGAACGAAATTTCGATTAATTGGTGTTCTTCTCGAGCCAAGTTTTAAACAATGTGTAAACTTTGTTAAGGTTTGAATTGAAAAGCAGAAATAATTGAGATTTTATAACAAACTTGATTTTCCCGCGAAGGTTGTTCCGCCCGTCCAGTTTGAATAAAAAAAAATTAAATATTGTTTTTCCCAATTTCTTCGCAATCGAACAAGATTAAAAGTATCCTATCTTGGCCTGGTGCTAAACTACCTCATCACCAATTTTCAGCCTAATCGGTTCAGCCGTTCTTGAGTTATAAATAGTGTAACTAACACACCTTTTTTATATATGTCAAGTGATGAAGCTGTCAATATCAAGTGATACTAAGTTTGCCGGATCGGCTAGTCTTATACATAAAATGAATCCCCATATCCCTTAGTCGTCGCATAATGCGTGAACGGATTTACGACTGTTACTTATTTTTTGTTGTGTTAGTTATCGTCAGGAGAAGGTCCATATGAAGAATAGAACTAGGAACGTTGCATCGAACATAGGAAAAATAATACATTATTCCCATACATGCCTACCTAGCTATCTATGTCAAGCGGTACGCAGTTCGCCAGGCAGGCTAGTTTGTTTATAGTTGTTTATTTTCTCTTTATTTTAAATAAATAACAGTATCGCAAACACCAAAGTTTGTATACTTGTTTATACGTTCCGTTTCAATACTATGTTACACTGCGAACGTCAAGATGGAGGGACCAAGTCTTAGATTTTAGTGAAACATGCATCAAAAAATTCTACCTAAATTCTACTTTTTGCTACTTTTGCTCAAAAAATTAGTACCTCATCATAAACATGTTTTTTAATCAAAAAATGTTGGTCCCTCCATCTTGACGTCAAGATGGAGGGACCATTCTAACAGGCTGCTCCTGGAAATATTTTATCTACTTGATATTTTTCTACCTAAATTCTACCTTTACAAAAATAATATGACTTGTCCAAAACACAAACAGTTTTAAAAATATCGACTGAAATAGTTGGTCCCTCCATCTTGACGATTAAATAAATTACTTTTTTCGGCCACTGTTTAGTTATTTTGTAACTTTTGAATGGTCAATATTTTCTACCTAATTTTTACCTTTTTGTTATGTAATTTTTTTATGAAAAAGAATTATAAGAACTGAGTTATTGTGCTATTTAATATCTTTGTAAATTTCATTGAATGTTTCGAGTTTGTTTATATTTTAATAACACTTACTGCAATTATGGATCATTGAGTGACTATTATTTAATACAAACTAAAACCAACTGTACTAAGTTTAGGTTTTCTGAACCTTTAAAACAAAAACACCATTTTTTTAGCTCAAAAAGTCTGTATAATACGTACTTACTAAGGTACATATTAAAACCACATCTAAGCAGAACTAAATATATTTAAAAATACTTTCTTCTAGTCGAATTCAAGGTAATATACAGTTTTAAAATATTTCGATAGTCACTGTCAGGTAAAGGAACATATTCTCAGTACTTAAAATAAAATTCAATTAGGTCCTACTCTGTACAATTTATTGAATACCTACCACACTCGCACACGAAGGGTTCAGTATATTACCAAGCTGCGCTGAGGAATCAAGCTAATACTATGTATTTGTCCACACTTCCAACACAAGACATTTATTATTATTGTCATCATCATAATCATCGCCTCCGTAGTTGTAAATTCATTGAATATTTGCAATTTTTAGGGTGGTTTATTTGAATTAAGTATTCATTTATTTCCATTTTTCGTTATTTTCATTATGTGGAAAATGACTGATGAAAGATTGATAAAACAGATATAAAGTGCTAGTGTGATTGGATGTATTATGTAGATACACGCGGAGACTTAAGTAGGTAAAAATCTCGGATTTTATCCGAGGCTAGTGTCAAAAGTCTCCTAAGCCGGCGTGTTTCGGAGATGTGAGAAGTGAAACGAGTGGAACATAGAGTAAGCTTGGCAGGTACGCAAGCACCGTGACATTATGGTACAGTAGTACTATTTAAACTATGTGCTTCGGATATATTTGTCAAGCTTCAGAAACCCGAATGTATTTTAAAGATGTCTCTACAGAGTTGTTATCACACATAGTTAATCATATCGATTAAACTTATATTAGGTCAGCCAATTTAAAATAAAAGTGTAAAGTGTAAAAAGATTATAAAGTGTAAAGCCGAAGCGCATAATTTAAATAGAAGTACTGTACGACTGGCAAGTGTGAGTGGGAAAACTTTATTTATTTTTAAATGCTTAATAATCCCAAGTTGCGTCTTTGTATTTGATTAATGAAAGCAAAGTAAAAAAGTATTTCACGCCCATATCCCCGAAGTGGTAGGCAGAGGCACAACCAGGTAACCGCGACTATGATTAGCCAAAGACACTAAGTCCTGCTACGTAGTAGGTGACAAGCCTATTGCCAACCGGGCACATATCAAATCCCAAGCAACATTATTTTTATTTGACAATTTAAAATGGGCATTTTCTTTTTTTGTCGCCCGACCCGGGGATTGAACGTGGGACTTCAAGAAGTAAAGTCCGATGACGGACCGAAAGATCACAGAGGCGAACCGAATAGTGGTTATTCTTTATTTGACGATAGATAATGAGATTTGCTTATCTAAAAGTTTACCTCAATGAATGAGTATGCATGAATGAGTTTGTTTGAAAATGTAACCCTTGGTATTACAAATGTGAATGTGAAAATTTGTCTATTACGGTTTCACAACAATGGGCTTGAAAATTCAGGTCTAAGCCAATCGGGGTAAAACTTTTGTATGTGAACGCAATCATTCATCTTCATTTTAGAATAAGATTAAGAAAAGTACGAAAAACAGACATAATTTTTTTAATTTAATCTTCTGAAACTCTCATGAATTTTATTTCTGATCTGCCTTACATGTCTTAAAAGGCGCCAACAAAATTTTCTTTTGAGTGAAAATTGTATTTCGCATTTGATTTTTAGCAACCCACACTAACTGGCACCTAGATTGATTTCTAGGCTGGCGTTGCTAGTTTTCAACTAATAATACATTTTTCATCAAATAAATGTGAGAAACGTTGATGAGGTTACCGTTCCTTTAATATGAAGTTAAAATATCTTTGGTTATTAATTTCGACTACAAAGATTTTCTAGCGCTCGAAAGTTTCTGCATTTTTGAGGTTTTCTAATGGTAATAAAAGTAATCACTCAGAAGATAAAAAGATGAAACTTCCACTTAGGAATTAATATTTCCTAAATTTCTTATTTAAAATAAAAACTTCTGCTAGGTATTGCTATAACCGTGTGAACTTCATTAAATTTCATGAAAATTAATAAAGTACATTAAAACTATAAAGACACTAACGTCTTCCTACTATTTACATGAAATAAAGCATACTAAACTAAAAATACGAAAGTGTTTATATGTGTAAAATATTCCGTTTTTACGTCTAAATGGCTGAATTGATGTTTAAAAATTTGATCGAAGCACAAACTAGACTTTTGAAGAACATTGTAGACTTAAACATGTAAATACAACATCCATGTTTACAACACATTGTTTTTGTACCTAGCATTTCCTTATTAAAATTAACACACGCGCCGTTTTGATATGTAGTTCGATTTCAAATATCAGAACTCGTTAGAAGAAGGTGCTTTTACCTTAATTTACAACTACGTACAATTATTTTAGCACTTATTGTAACTCAAAAGTCAACAACAGTAATATATATTATCAAGCTAGAAATCAGGTAGAAAATATTGACAACTTAAAAGATGTAAAAAAACTAAGTAGTGACCGGAAAAAGCATCTTATTGAATCGTCAAGATGAAGGGACCAACTATTTTAGTCGATATTTTTAAAACTGTTTGTGTTTCAGATACGTCACATTATTTTTATGAAGGTAGAATTTAAGTAGTAAAATATCAAGTAGATAAAATATTTCCAGGAGCAGCCAGTTAGTATGGTCCCTCCATGGTCATCTTGACGTCAAGATGGAGGGACCAACATTTTTCGATTAAAAAACAGGTTTATGATGAGGTACTAATTTTTTGAGCAAAGGTAGCAAATAGAAGAATTTAGGTAGAATTTTTTGATGCATGTTTCACTAAAATCTAAGACTTGGTCCATCCATCTTGACGCTCGCGTTACACTAAGGGCTGATTTCACCGATCTTATCTAAAACCAACTTTAGTAAAAATAAGTTCAGTATAAACGAGTTCAATTACCGGCTGTGATCCCGTTCATAAAGTTTCTTAAAAATTAATCGGAAGAGCAAGTACTGTTTTAAAATTGAAAAAAATATTATCCCACTAATAATCTACTTACCGTGTGAAATAGTTTAATGACAAAATATTTACAATAAACAAAATTTCTTTGACAATATTTTTTTTTGACAAGTCACACGAATTGAATCTAACCCCAAAAGTAAGCAAATTTTATGCTTGTGTTATGGGTTGTAGTCAACGATATTAATACATAGAAATACTTGAATAGATACCAGAATAAATTTAATAAACACCCAGACCCGGAAATGCAGACATCTAAATCTAAATGTTCATCACATAAATGCCTGCCCCCGTCGGGAATCGAACCCGAGCCACGCGTTTGGTCGATTTGGTTAGGCGTGTACGTTAGCCACTCGACCAACGAGGCGGTCAAATAATATTGACATGATTGACATTCTTGACAATTGACTAAACGCGTTTTTACGTTAATTTCGTTTAAATTCGGTGGTGAAATCCAGCCTTAAGCTGGTATTAAGTAAATAATATTGTGGGCAAGTTGAAGTGTTTCTAGACGAATGACAAAGACAAACGTCTAGTTTAGGAACCTCTGGTAAATCATATAAATAGAAAGAAGAAGATAAGCAATACTAATCTCCAAATAATTATAATGTCATTTTTCTTTTTTATAGTTATTTAATATAATATGAGTTAACAGCGTGTATTTCATTATAATTTATTTGTAAGTGTAATTGGGTGTAATATATTAAAACAATGTATTATTTAGGTAAATATACATACAAACATACCTACATATCTTCACGCCAAATCACTTACGGGGTAGGCAGAGAGTATCGAGTGCCAGACCTCACAATCCTGACAAACCTGTCTTGCTTCCTCCACGTTCATTACCCTATTCATACAAACACGCCAGTTTCGGAGACTTTTGACACCACCCTCGGATAATATCTGAATGATCTGATCTTAATCTCCCCGGGTATCTACATCCATCTACATTCGCATTGTATATCTGCTTTGTCAATCTTTCATCTGTAATTCTTTCCACATGAACGAACCAGCGGAGCAAGCCCTTTCACATTTTAACACCAACACTTACTTTCAATCCCACTCTTTCTCGGATCTCACTGTTACGAATGCGGTCAGTAAGCGTTACACCGCAGATTTTCCGTAGTGCTCTCATTTCGATCGCATTTATCCTACTGTCATGCTCTTTCTGACATACTCAATTCTCGCTTCCATACTATTTAGCTAAATAAATTGATACTGAAATGTGCTATGGAACCCTACCTAATGCCGACACTGAAGAGTCAAAATTTCAAATAAAATTTAATACTTAATCCAACCATCATGGATGGGATACTTCAAAGAAATAAAAAACTAATGTCTTGACCTAGTTTCTTTACAATGTGATAAAACTGGAATTCAATAAGTTTTGGTCTGACAAATAACGTTCTCAACTTTTGTCAGTATCATAATCTAATGATCGATGATGACAAATACCCTGATCTATTTTGAATTTCCTTCCTTCCAGTTTTTGCTTTCTATATTATAAGATCAAGCAGATAACTTTTCCGACGATAAACAGGCATCGTCGTCTAAAGACATATATTGTATGCCGCTAATACTTTGCTATATTAGGTACTTTATACGACATGAAATAAAAGATTTTTTTTTAGTTTTTGGCACTAGCGTTAGCATTTGCCATTAGTCAAGTCATTCATCAAGCTCATATAGTGAGGTTTGGCCATAGATGTAGAAGTACTAAATCTATGGGTTCGGCGGCAACGAAAAAAACACGATACACTCATTGCTTTGTGATTATTTCCTTTGTGCACTTTCACTACACAAAATTGTACAAATAGCCAACATAATTGACTAATTTTACTTATAATATACATGAAATTCGATAATCACGAAAAAACTACGAGGATCTTCTTTCACAATCACGCCAAAACTCCTGAAATGAAAGTTATTTATTCTGTGAAATATGGGTGTTAAACAATAGTTACAATGGCGTTTACGCAAATGTGTAACTTAGGGCGTGGTCAAGCAGTCCAGACCCCTTTTCCCCGTATATTTTATTTCTGACTTGTGGCCATGTGTCTATTGCGTAAGTACAGCGGCTATCTTACCTTTCAGACCGGAACATGACTATCATTATCTAGTGATAAGGTGGTAGATCTCTACCTGGGCAGATGCTGCATAGCACTCTACCACTAGTATTGTTGGTAATGATTCATTTGCTTGCCTCTTATGAACTGCTTGACAGGAAAATAGATAGCCTATTCTACATAAGAGATCCAGACCAACATGGGGGTGTTTATTTTTTATTGTTTTGCATTATTGACTTTATTTTTATTCAGAACAATACTTTTTGGCTGTAAGAAATGTCTGTACTCGGTGATAGACTACCCATTGTAGATTTATACATTTGTTACTATTTAAAACAAAATCGTGTTAGTTACACTAGTGATAACTCAAGGATGGCTGAACCAATTTGGTTCCAACTGACGGATATTTGATACTTTTTATCCCATTCTACTGTGAGAAAATCAGAAAAAAATATCATTTCATATTTTCCCTAACATGCTGGACGAGTGTATACACTTCACACTACCCTCGGTATATATTGGAATGTCAACGTGACCTACGTTACGTTACGCCCTCAGGTACCTACATCCATTCACATTAGCTATGTTTATTTGTTTTGTTGATATTTCATTTTATATCATTGTTTCTATATGACCAAACACCAGCATATCCTCTCTAATTTTAACACCAACTAATTCTTTCAACCCTTATCTTTATCGGATCTCACTGTTGCAAATACGCTCAGCGTAACACCGGAATTGTTGAATTATTTTATAGAACCCCGAATAATTTTAAATCACATTTTTTGACTGAAGACGTAAAGTTTAGTTAGGGCTTGTAGAGTTAGAACGTGCAGAGCTAGAAGCTTGGCTCGACATGACATTTATAGATTTTTTAACATTAGAAGCCGTTAATAACATTTTATATGAAAATGTTTTTTGTAACCCGTGTTTGTCCGGGCTCCTTTGCAAAACAGAAAATCTCTCTTCCTGCCAGGTAGCTTGTAAAAGGCGTGCGTAGGTTTACCGTCACTAACACCGTGACATCTGACTAGGTGGCAGAGTTTCGCAGCGACTCGCTCGGATCGGCTTACCTATTCCTGCCGCCATAACTACAGTGCTTGCCGTTGACGTATTCTGGTTCGTAAGATAAGTTAGTCAGCCGCCATAACTACAGTGCTTGCTTCGTAGGATAAGTTAGCCAGTAAAATTACTTTTGCTCAAGGCCCAACATCCCGGTCTCAAGTTGGCAACGCATCATTACCACCTTTCGTGTCTCTAGGCGGCGTGAATTTCTTACCATCAGGAATTGACCGCCTCGTTGGTCGAGTGGCTAGCGCACACGCTTAACTACATTGACTTACCGCGAGGCTTTGGTTCGATTCCCGACGGGGGCAGGCATTTGTGTGATGAACATTTAGATGTCTGCATTTCCGGGTCTGGGTGTTTATTAAATTTATTCTGATATCTTTTCAAGTATTTCTATGTATTAGTATCGTTGACTAACACCCATAACACAAGCATATAATTTGATTATTTTGGGGTTAGATTCAATTAGTGTAAGTTGTCCAGGGAAAAAAAATCGTCTGCCTATTTGCCTTCCAATATCATAAAAATAAAAAAAATGAGAAAGTGTTATTCTGCTTACAACTAAAACTAAATATGAAATAGTATAAATATATAAAAACACAATCAGGTTCGTGGCTATTTCGTAATTGAAAAGGAATTACATTCTTCACGCGCTCTTTACTCGAGAGGGGTTTTTCTCCCGCCATTTTAATTTAAATTTGTAAATGAGTCTGAAATTTCTATTTTCTGGATGTTTGCTTTTTGAATGAGCTTTTATTGTATGCCTTGCGTAGTATTCAAACCGTCTACACAATTAATTACCCGTGTATATGTCGATGTATTTATATCTAAAATAAATAAATATAAATATTCCTGGACAAGTTACACCAATTGAATCTAACCCCAAAGTAAGCAAATTGTATGCTTGTGTTATGGGTCTACGATTCTATACATAGAAATACTGAGAAGAAGGAATTCTATACATAGAAATAGATACCTAAATAAATTTAACAAACACCCAAACCCGGATGCAGACATCTAAATGTTCTTGACACAAATGCTTGCCCCTGTCGGGAATCGAACCCGAGCCAAGCGGTTGGTCAGTGTAGTACACTTCACCTTGGCTTGGGACAAAATTTAATATTAAGGATTATTTGTTACTTGTGGAACTCTCGTAACGATGAACCTTAGAGTATGTTTCTTAAAGATCGGTTAAAATTTCGTTATTAACAATGTTTGCTATTCAGAAATTCCTGTATTTCAATTTTAAAGTTTGGGCTTTTCGTACCCTGAAAACAAGACATAACTACCAAAGTTTTAAGTTATTAGTTCATATATGTAAGATACATGGACGTTTAATTACGTATTTTCTATGTATGCTACAACAATGTGTAGTAGCCTGTGTTTGTTTGTGTGTGTGTATGTGTGTGTTGTCCAGTTTGTCAAGTTTTCTAATAAAAAAAAAGTTGCTCGGGATTGGATATGTGCCCGGTTGGCGAGATAGGCTTGCCACCTATCACATTGTGGGACTTAGACACCTATTACCTTAGTACCTATACTTATATATTCTTATTTATGGACTTAGTATCTTCGGCTGGTCGTGGGTGCCCTAGTTGTGCCTCTGCCGGCCTCTTCGGGGATATGGGCGTGAAGATACTTTATTTTCCTGTTTACGAGAAAAAGGTGTACAAGGACAGTGTACCTACCGTAAGTTTCTCCGTGTTAGTCCGGACCGGAATAGACCATCTGCCTCTCTGCCAGGTAGCTCGTAAGATGCGAGTACAGGTTAAAATACCGTTACTTACAAAACCACTGGTAGAAGAGAGCACTGCAGCAACTCGTCCGAGTAGGGGTTCGCCACCTTTCCTATTTTTGCTGCCAAAATAACTTGTCATGTTCCGATGTAGAGTAGGGTAGCCGATAGCATGAGCAATAGGCCTCTCATCCCGGCCAGAGACCCAGATCAACGTGGAGAAATTGGTGTTGGACAACAAGACTGATGAAAAAAATAACCACCGCCTATAAAAACCGTAGTGTATCTTTATTTTATCTTATGGTTGTAAAAAATTAAATATACGTAGTTTCATTTTTACCGTTGCCCTTGATTTTGTAGACACTTTGAAATGACTTTTCGTTGTAAGCAAGGCTTGGAACCGGTACGAAAAGTACAGGTTCTGTACCGGTGTTTAGAGGTTTTTGCCATTTCTATAACTGAATACCGGTTCCAAAGTGGGTACCGGTACTTCGTACCGGTATCGATCCGATACCGGTGTCTAACAGGTACCGGTACTAATACCGATAAAATCCGGTATCCAATTAAGGTACACGTTAAATACAAGTGCGTCGTTGCCAATTTTCCTTTTTAGGTATCGGTATTGTTTTAATCTCTCATGAAGGAACAGAGATATCTTCGATTGAAGAAAAAATTATAAGTAATATGTTTTCTAGTACCGGTATTATTAAAACAGTACCGGTATCAGAACCTTAAACCAACAGTACCGGTGCTAAGTCTGGTACCGGTACAAACAGTAATGGTAACGTCTTGGTATCGGTATTGCTTCAAGGTGATTAATACCGGTTCTTAAAAATACCGGTATTTCAAGCTCTGGTTGTAAGTGATGGCTATGAAAACTTTTCCTATATAAAAGGTACCGTAAATACCGGACCTTAAACTACTACTACACAATTTAATCATATCCGTTCAGTGATTTCTGCATAAAAGCATAGGCAAATTGAAAAAAAATAGCTATCGTTTTGTTTTGTGTACCTGTATATATTTCATGCACAGATTTAGTTTTATAACTTATAAATATATAAAAATAAATTCTTGTCTTTTCCAAATAGTAAAATTGTGAAATTAAATAAGCCAAATTTAAATAAAAAAATGGAAAAACCAAATATTACATTTGATGAATACAAACAAAATCTAGAAAATTTAGTGTTAAATAGAATAAATTCAAGCTTAGCATGTAATAGTTTTAAAAAAGGGACTATACACTATTATTTCAGTTCAAAGAAAGAAATTTTTCAAAAACGGACGAAATAGTTCCTTATACAACAATACAAAAAGGTACTATACCATACTATTTTGGACAAAAAACATGTAATAAATCTTTAACTATAAATAATAATCAGCTTTTTCGTAAATAAATTTAGATTACTGCATCAAAACATTGCTGGTGCATTAAATAAACGTGATTATCTTCAAGTAGCTGTTAGTGAACTCAGAGACTCTCTAGGTAAAGTACATGTATTGTCTCTCTGAAACATTTTTAAAGCAAGGTTCTGAACAAAATTTTAAAGTAGATGGATACTATACAGCTTCATATTTCTCTCGCTATAACCAGCGTCGTTGTGGCACCTGTATATTAGTAAGTAAAGAACCTAATTTTAAAACTCTGGATTTACAAATGCACATACCATACTCTTTTGAATGGTATGCAGTGGAGATAATAAACTATAATTTTATAGTAATATGTACATATCGTACTCCTAGTTCAAATGTAGATATCTTTCTTAATAATTTGGAATTATTATTAGAAAAAAATATGAAAAATTCTAAAAAGAAATTTGTTTTATGTGGAGATTGGAATATAGACCTTTTACAATCTACAAATACTTATAAAACTTTAAAAAGCATTTTAGAAAATAATATTTTATGTCTACATATTTTGAAACCTACAAGAAAACTTGCATGTTTAGATGTAATTGCTAGTAATTTAGAAAATGTTTGCTCTAACACTCACATTCTTTGTTTATCTGACCATGAAACAGCACAAAGTATACAAGTAGACATAAAGCCAGTTTCATATTGTAAACCGAAGATGTAAGAAGAAGACCTTTTGGTTTGAAACAAAGCGTACATTTGGACAAGAAAATATTAATAAGTTTTATGAATGTCTATCATCTTTAAGTGTTAGTGAAGTTCTTACTTGTGATAATTGTGAAAAGGCTTTTAATGAATTTCATGATACTTTTATATTATTTTATGAATTATGTTTTCCAAAAATTCAAATTAAGGTGTCAAACAAGCCAATTAAAAACAAATGGCTGTCTAAAGGTATTTTAAAATGTTGTAAAGTAAAACGTCAGTTATGTTTAAATTATCGTTATTCCCAATTTAACAAAAAGGGAAATAATATGAGTTACATACGTTATAAAAAGGTACTATCTAAGTGTATACTAGAATCCCAGAATCAAGCATCGTTAAAATATATTGAACAGTCTTCTAATAAGTGTAGAGCTTCATGGGATATAATTAAAAGTACATTTCAAAATAAAATGTCTAAAGAAGAAATAGAACAAATTAAAATAAATAACTCGATATACACTGATGCTCAAGAAATTTGTAATCATTTCAACAAGTTCTTTATAAATCAGACTAAATCTTTATATGAAAGTCAGGCTTGTTCCACAAATAGCATAAAATCTCTTAATTTGTCTAATTATAATAAAACTATGATGAGCATGATTTAGTTAAGGTTATACATAATTTGAAAAATACCAGAGCAACTGGCTATGATAATATAAGCACAATAATATTAAAGAATGTTGCCAGTGTGATATCAAAGCCTCTTTGTCATATAATTAATTTATCATTTTTAGATGGAACATATCCTGATCGTTTAAAAATGTCTGTTGTCAAGCCATTATTTAAAAAAGGGGATATGTGTGACATGAACAATTATAGACCAATAACTTTAATTCCAGTAATTTCTAAGATTTTAAAAAAAATAATGTATGAAAAATTATACAGTTATCTACTTCAGTTTGATTTATTAAAAAATAATCAATACGGATTTAGAAAAGGTAGGTCTACAGTTTATGCATGTTTCGACTTAGTTAAAAAAGTAACAGAATGTCTAAATAGTATAAAGTTTCCCCTTTCTGTATTTTTAGATATGAGTAAAGCGTTTGATTTTGTATCACATAAAATTTTGTGAACGAAACTTGAGAGATATGGTATTAGAGGTAATTCATTAGAATGGTTTAAAAGCTATATTGAGAATAGAAAGCAATGTGTTGCGATATCAAAAGTAAGTGGAAACCGCAAGAAAGTCTATACTTCAAGTTATCTTTTTAATGACTGCGGTGTACCACAAGGTAGTGTTTTAGGGCCATTAATTTTTATAATTTACATAAACGATTTGCCTGATGCTATCAGTCATGATTCAATTTTGTTTGCTGATGATACTACACTTCTCATCAAAAGCAAAAATAAAAACGATTTACATGAAGAAACAAGTAAAACTTTGACTAAAGTGACAGAATGGTTGAATGAAAATAATCTAAAAATAAATCTTACGAATACAAAATTAGCTGAATTTCAAACACATTATAGAGATACTAAAAAATTAGATGTGAGTTTAAATAATACTACTATTGAGAATGTAGATTGTACTTTAATTCCTAGGAATAAAAATCGATAAATATTGTAACTGGAAATCGCATATTGATTTACTTTGCAATAAAATCGATAGGTTTGTATATGTATTGAGAAGAATTAGAGAAGTGTCAGGATTAAAGGCATCTCTGTTAGCTTATCATGGGTATGTTTCTTCTGTTTTGCAGTATGGTATTCCTATTTAGGTGAATTCCGTAGAATTAACTAGACTCTTTAGAGTTCAGAAGAAGTGTATACGTGCTATATGTAGTGTCAATCAATTACATTCATGCAAGCCACTTTTTAAGTCACTTAAAATATTGCCCTTACCTTGCTTATATATATTGGCTGTATGTGTATTTGTAAAAAAACATCATTATTTGTTTTATACAAATGCTGATGTCCTAGGTTTGTCTCATTTTAGAAATAGTGAGAAACTACATGTGCCTAACCAAAAACTCAACATTTACAAAAATAACGTGTATTGAATGTTCATTCGTATATACAACCAAAATCCTGGTAATCTTAAATCACTTCCATTAAACAGATTTCGAAAAAAGGTATTCAACTTACTTT
>NJDC01022848.1:0-12049 GCA_002245475.1 Calephelis virginiensis | reverse complement strand
AGAGCTCGGGAAACAATATAAATTGTCACGTTATTTACATGTGACAACCCTACCTATAGTTCCCACCTCCCACCTCCGCGACCCGATCACAAATAGAGTCCGAACACGGGAAACAAAACCACTTGTTACGTCCTTCGCCAACTTTGTCGAAGCACTCACCACAGTGTGACAACCATACCTATTTTAGATAGGGTTGTCACATGTAAAGAACGGAAACACATGTGAAGAACATGAAAGAAAAAGAATGTAGATGCGAAGCGGGGCAGGTTTCTAGTAATAACACATTTTTTTCAAACGCATACCTTATTAATGGTTTTAATCATTTTAATTACTTAAATAAAAAAATTGTAACATAAAAAATCAGCGTTTGGATATGAAATTTGTTTTATCGTTATGATAAATATTATATTGGTATTTGGGCATTGTTTGCAAATAAAATTGAAAATGCATGCCTCTGAAAATTTAGCAAAGCAACAAAAATCTCCTCTTTTCCTAATTTAGATACCTTTTTGTTTTTTGGAATGATGAGCTGATAATTGATATAATTGTACTACTTTTCAACTTTTTTAGTAACGGTACGGTGAACACATTTATTTATATGTTATAGCTCTACATATAAATTTAAGACGTGTATGTATAAACGTAAGTAATTTAACATTTAGAAATAAATGTAAAACAAACGCTAATATAAAAAAATCAATAACCCTAGATGAAATCTGCATTTGATGTTTCGGTTACGTCAGCTTTAAAACAAAAAGTCCTCATCTAATTCATTACATTCGTTGAAAAGTTATAATCCCCCAGACTGACTCATATACAAACACGTCAAACTTACAACATCCCTCTTTTCCTGAAGAGGGTTCAAAAATAAAAAAAACCTTTTTATAGTCAGTCTTTTTAATAATGATAAAAAAAATTGTTTCAATAAATTATTTCTTAATGAGCACATAATGCTGGATCCACACGCTTGCCAAACTTCCATGATCAATTGCAAATGCAAAAGTGAAGGGAATCCGACTGACTGTCGATTTTTCGACACAAATCAAAGACCATTTATGTCATACTCTGCCGCAGCGCCACCGTGATAAATCCTGGTCAATTATATATTAAAATTTATAAAGTATAATATGGTACCTCCAACGGGGATAATGTTCGTATACGGTGTATAGCGGTACCTGTGTTATATTATGAAATAATTCAAATTCAAAGTGGCTTTGTCACGGAGAATGATGAGCTCCGTGGCAGATCCACTTGTACCTCGCACATGAAATTAAATAAATTTAAAACCAAAAAAACGCTCTAAAAAGAAGAAAATATTTCTTTAAAATAGATGTTATTTTACTTTTTTAAAACCTCTTTACTTACTATTACTTACTTACACTATAGACAACTTATATGATCATAACAGCTTGTCGCAATATTATCTTGTGTAAAGAAACTATTACACACTTACTGGTTTTTGAGAAATCTGCTTAGTTTAAAATATTAAAATTTCAATTTCATTAAATATTGATAATAAATAATTGATGAAGCTTTTCCTAAAAAGTTTTTTTTGCTTTGAATTTACCCACATACATATTTTCACGCCAAGTCAGTTACGGGGTAGGCAGAGAGTACCGAGTGCCAGACTTCACGATCCTGACAAATTCACACATTTATTACCCTTTTCATACAAACACGCCGGTTTCGGAGACTCTTGACACCACCCTCGGATAATATCCGATTGATCTGATCGTGGAATGTCAGCCTCAGTCTCCCCGGGTACTTACATCCATCCACATTCGCATTATATATCTGCTTTGTCAATATTTCATCTCTCATTCTTTCCATATGACCTAACCAGCGGAGCATGCCCTTTCGCATTTTAACACCAACACTTTCTTTCAATCCCACTCTTTCTCGGATATCACTGTTACGAATGCGGTCAGCGAGTGTTACACCATAGATTTTCCGTAGCGCTCTCATTTCGACCCCATTTATCCTACTTTCATGCTGTTTTTGATGTACACAACTCTCGCTTCCATACAATAACTTTGAGATAAGCACAGAATTATGCAAAGGGAGTCTAGCTTTTTGACTCAAAACCTCGCTTTAGAATAGCTTACCTAACGCTCCATTCACACTATTCCCTGCACTCACTCTCCTCTCACAAACGCGGTGCACATTTCATCCCTGCTAAAAGCACAACCAAGATATACAATTCCATTAACTTGTTCCAGCACTACATCATCAACCAAATTTATAAATTTATTTTGTACTTTTTAGGTATCGTTGGCCAGGTTTCTTTGTCTGTTCATCTCATTCAACACATCATTGTTGCGAGGTCTTTTTCCGGTTAATTTCAAACAATCCAGCTCTTCAATGTGAAGACCTTCTTATTATTTTACCCTACTTGTCGACCCTCCCAGAGCTCCGTTTAGAAGGGTAAGAGGTAATATACAACAGGGTTCGTCCAGGTGCCCTGAGGTGGTTCGTTGACTACATAATGTCACACCTCGATACCACACAGCACATTATTTAGGCAAACCTTTTCATTTGATAGATTGTAGAAGTGCATAAAAATGACTATTCCGCTATCTTAAGTAGAAGCCATATTAGATATAGAATGATGTCACATTATTTTTTTTATATTATTTAGAAGGTACCTTAACGCTATCTGTGAATATGTACAGGCTGTCTAAAATAACTATTTTAAAATATTTTTTGCATAACATATTTCATTTATTAAGGGATGTGGAATGAAATTAGCATATTATAATAAAGCAGGCTAGATAAAATACTAACATATGGAAGTATTTTTTTAAATAAATATAAATACATTTCTCTGAAAATACACAACAGGGAAATTTTCATTTCCTTCTTTTTTCAGTTTAGATTACTTACTATTTAAAAAAAGCTTCAACCAACTTGGCAAATGAGATAATTTTGTTGAGTTTTCATTTTTTTAATAATGGTTCAATGTACCATCAGTAAATAACAATCTAATTGACAACATTTTTAATTATTTATACGGGATACTCACGATCTCTTTAATCGACAAATAAAATAAAAAGAGATCGTGAGTATCCCGTATAAATAATTAAAAATGTTATTAATTCGCGACGATTTAAGTTTAAAATCTAATTGACCTTTGAAATTAAAAAAAAAATATTTATCTTTTATAGGCTTAAAGTTGGCAGAATACATCTTTTTGTTACACATAAGCTAAAGTGTAGCCACTTTAGCTTATGTGTAACAAAAAGAAAAGTGTTTAATAAAGTATATTTACAAAAAGTTAAAATGTTAGATGAAGAAAAATATAAATGAAATTAATTGTATAGAAGTCCAAGATGCTAAATGTGTAGTCCAGTGTTATAAGGATATATTGGACTCTAATCTCACACGCTCGTATAAATTTCAAAGACAAAAAATAAACAAAATACACGTACATCTCTACAGTACACAAACTTACAGAGTTTAAACTCCAATGGAGGTGTTCAATAGTGGTACAAGATGTCTCGTATGTCATTATCGGATGTGCCCAAGTAACTGCTTAAATGCACCAAGAGGTGCTTGGGTTACTCAGCCATAATTCATTTACATAGTAAGTTATTCAAAAACTTTTTTTGGAACACCTTGTATATTATAATAAAATAATTCTACATTCATATTCTATTTTAGTTCATAATACGTTTATTCTAATAATCATACATGCTATGTATATATTTCAACACGACAGCTACTCATTTTTTTTACACACGTTAAATCATTTATACATTGACAGGACTGATCAAACATTCAAGCAGGCAAAGCTCTTGTTAGTAATGACTAGACCTTTAGACATCATAGGTAGTAGGTGTCCAGCTTGATGCTGTGATGCATCAGTTTATATACCTTACTCTCAAAACTGGAACACAGCAGCGGCGAGCACTGAAGTTGTGTGCGTTGTCTGTAGTGAGTTTACACATTTCTTGTGTTTCTTTTCAATTTCGGTTTCTTTGAAGAATTAAAGATATCTGCTTTTTTATAAGCCGTTATTACACAATATTTTTTTTTTCAAAAATTCATGTCAGCATCATTATCATCATCATCATTATAAGACCGCCACAATTACGGTCACCAACCACTTGTATCCAGCGACTCCCCGCGATTTGGACCAGATCATCAGTCCACCGGGTGGGAGGTCGTCCAACACTACATCCTCCAGTGCAAGTGTTATTGCATTTTCATCGAAAACGGATATTAAATATAAAATAATTCTAAAGGATTCCTACGCAACCCATCACACAGAACAGATATCTCTAACTTGAAACCCTACTTCTTTGTTTCAACAACAAACTAAATTTTAATTTTAAAAATCTTATCTTGCTCTTGCAACTTGTCTAGAAACATTAACCTTGATTTTTTATTCTTGACTTTTTATTTCGCTAAATAACATGTTTTTACAAGCTCTTCGTTTTATTGGTCCCAATGTTTGCGACGGATGTTGCAAGTCAAATTCACTTTCCGGTTATCAATTGATCTGCAATTTGTATGCATGTGTAAATCGGATGGAAGTGAAAATTTATAAAGATGTGAAGCAATTAATGATGAAATCGAGAGATGGCTGTAGGAACTACAAAAAATCCTTACAATCCTGGCAGACCTGCCGGCTTCATCCTCATTCATTACCCTTTCTCTACAATGAATCCGGTTTCGGAGACTCTTAAAACCTCCTTGGAATAATATCCTATCGATTTGATCATTGATTCTTAACCTTGGTCTCTCCGGGTACCTACATCCATCCACATTTCCATTGTACATCTGCTTTATCAATTTTTGATCTGTCATCCTTTTCACGTGACCGAATCAGTGGAGCAAGCCCTTTCTTATTTTAACACCAACTCTTTATTTCGATTTTAATCTTTCTCGGATCTCGCTGTTACTAATACGATCAGCAAGCGTTACACCACTGATTTTCCATAGCGTTCTCATTTTGACCGCATTTATCCTACTTGAATGCCTTTTCTGACATGCCCAACTCTCGCTTCCATACAATAATGTTAAAATAAGCACAGAATTATGCAAAGCGAGTCTAGCTTTTTGACTCAAAACCTTGCTTTGAAATAGCTTACCCAGCGCTCTATTCCCACTATTCTATGTACACACTCTCCTTTCTATATCCGCGTTGTAACTCCCATCCTTGCTAAAAGCTCAAACAAGATATACAATTTCATTTACTTGTTCCAGCACTACATCATCAACTACAACTCTTACATCCGTTCTAACTACATCTCATTCAAACATCATTACTTTGATGTTATTGACATTCTAGCCTTTTTTTTATAATGACTTTCCACAATAACTGTGACATGTGTTTGCAGCTCAGATGGTGAAGAGCCCAAAAGTTCCACATCATATACATAAAGCAGGCAGTTTACCACTTTATTATGTGATAAGATAACGAACAAGCACACAGCTCTCCTGGTGGTAAGAGACAACCGTGGCCTGAAAACATAATAGATGCCACAGTATACCAGTATTATTGTTCAAGTGTACCGGCTACTGGCAGTAGGGTACTGACAGATACCGTCATAATTGCGACAGTATTCCTGTAAGGCGATGGATCCCTACCCGTCAGATTTGCAGCAAGGCTTTCTACTAGTGATCTCTTGGGTTTACTGATACTGAAAGATATTATTAGTCTGTTCCAAAACATAAGATATTTATTACACATGAATAAAATAAAAATTGTTTGATAAAATACGACTATTCAAAAAAAATGATCTTGATGTATATATATTATAATACTCAACAGTTAATCAATAAATATCTCCTGCCCCTCCTTCTCTATTTTGAGTGAGCTGTAAGAAATCTTGGAAGATGTTGCTATTGGGTACTAATCAAATGATGCTATAAACTTACTACGTACGAAACCCACAACATTAGCGATTTAAACTTGGCAATACAAACAAAAATCCATTTGATTCCGAAGCTTAATGAAAATGGATACTTGTACATTATGATTCTACACCTCTAGATATTATCAGGGTTCATTTTTGACGTCACAATATCAGACTTTTGAGGTTCACAACTATAGACTTTAATAAACATCATACAAAATGTATTTGTTAATATATTAATTAGAAAAGATTTGATTGTTTGTAATTAATAAGTTTCGAAACTACTGAATCAAGTCGATAAAGCATATTATTACCATCATAAGTAAGTATCTTCCCGCCCATAATATCCCCGAAGAGGTAGACAGAGTCACAACCAGGCAACCCACAACTAGACGCAAACACTAAGTCCCACAATGTGATAGGTGGCGAGCCTATCGCCAACTGGGTCCACATATAACCGGGTCAACATATCCAGTCCCGAGCAACATTTTTTTTATTAGAAAATTGGAACACCCAATTTTTTTTTTGTTGTCGGCCCGGGGTTCGAACCCGGAACCTCATAAAAAGAATTATAAGTACCCAGACATTATTGCTGATATACATAGGCTACATTATTTCTATGAAAAATTAGAAATTTGTACACCCATGCGAAGCCGGAGCAGCCTGCTAGTAATAATATAAACATTTAGAACCCATACTTGACAGATACAAACAGAAAATTAGCATTTGGAAATGTGTATTGTTTGTAAAGGATATTAAAAATGCATGCCCCTGAAAATCCAGCAAAGCAACAAAATTTTCCTCTTTTCCTAATTTAGATACCTTACTGTTTTTTTTTTTATATGATGAGCTGATAAATTAATTGAATGTATGACTTTTAACATTTTTTAGTAATGGTACGGTGAACACATTTATTAATATTTCATAGCTAAGCTCCGATGAAGCGTTAAAAAGTAAAAAAGGTTCTGAATGAAATATATTTTATAAAAATACAAATGCTATCTATAGACGTGAATGTAGGTACAAATAAATTTAAAATTTACAAATAAATATAAAATTAACGCTAATATAAAAAAAAATCAATAACCCTAGCTGCAATCAGCATATTTTGATATTTCGATTACGTCAGCACTCAAACAAAAAGTTCACATCTAAATCCAACCGTTTAAAAGTTATAATACCACAGACTGACATATACTCAGAAACATCTAACTTAAAACATCCCTCTTTTCCTGAAGGGGGCTTAGAAATATAAAAAAAAAAACGTTTTATAGTGAAAGTCTTCTTAATAATGATAACACAAAATTTATTCTTATGAATAAGTTTTTGATGACAACATAGTTCTCGATCCACACACTAGCCAAGCTTCCACAAACCATTACAAACGCAAACGTGTAGGTTAAACAGCAACGTGTAGGTTATTTAGCTGGATTTGTGTAGATTTCTCAGAATATGTAGCCGATCCGACTGAGTATCGGATTTTTGGCACGAATAAAAAAATGCTGCAATCGCATGCCACGTCTCTACACGTTTGTGGGCGTGTTTGACGTATGTGGCCTTACGTAGTTTCAATTTATGAAAATGTGTATCTGGTCTTATGATGAAATTATGTTTGTTCTAGAAAGCTTTTTTTAGCTAACAATAGCTAGACGTCCGTCACATTTGCCACTCCAAAACACACTAACACACTCGCAAACGTGTGGATATCGCAGTTTGGAGCACCTAAGTATTAGCAACTTAGATGAGCGTTTGTATGGGTTTCTAGTTATTGGCAATCGGTAAACTTCTTTTTTTTCTTTAGGTTTTGGCAATCTCGTTAGTATTTTGTCATTAGTCAAGTAGAAATTTGCATCAAATTTTATATCCATTATAATTAGTCATCAGTCATAAGTCGTCAGTAATTCATGTCAGGCTCTTGGGTAAAGCGGTGGCCTTTTTACACAAGCTCATGTAATGAGATTTGGTGACTTGATGCAATTTATTTAAAAACACTTGTACTTCCACAACATATTTTATTTTATTTTTTATTTTTATGGTTTAGCCAACCGGTTTCACTATATAAGCATCATCAGGGCTATATAACAACTGAAGTTTCGTTGAAAATAATACCGTCTAATTGTTATCCTCAAAAATAACTGTATTTAAATAAAATTACTGAGTGATGACATTAGTAAACAAATTTGAATTGACTGGGTTGACACGTTAGATTTTTACCCCAGCAATGGGGATATTTTCCCTTAACTAAGTACTACTACTACTTTAATGTTTGAAAAATTGTAAATCAAATTAAAATTAATTATTCTAATAATGGTAAAATAAAATAAATTGAACTTCTTTGGTAAAAATGTCAAAATACCACATTGCACAACAAATACATCTCGAAATACTGAAAATTACAAATGATGTCAAAAAATAATTGTAAATGTCAAATTAAAACGTTATACATTACAAAATTCATTAGAAATATAAAATAATAATAATAAAATAAAAGGAAATGTCAAAATAATTACGCAAAATAAAACTATGTCAAAAAATGGCTGTCAAAATTAATTACTTACTCCTAAAGAATGCTATAGATATCTATTTATTTATGTAAAATTATTTATATATGTAAAAATCTATTCATTAAAAAACATATTAAGCAGTGGAGAACTATTAAGATCTACCTGATCATTTAATATATTTGGTGACAACGAGGAAATATACGATACGCTAATTTCTTCATGATTATTTCATTTGTGCACTTTCACTGAACAAAATTGTACAAAATGCCACCAAAATTGACTAATTTCACTCAATATTAACCCGAAATTCAATAAGAAAAACCTTTGACCATCTTTTCTCTCGATGGCGCCAAAAACTCATCGGTAAACTTGTGAATCTAGTTGCAATAAATATAAAACATTATTTTTTTTCTGTAACCAGCCAGCATGCAGTATTTTTATTGTACTATTAAAGATGTGCCTATATTACAGTAAAATGGCATAAATGCTACTAGTCTTAGAATTATAACGTTAGAATTTCAGATACTATCATTAGCGTTTGCATTTTTAATTGACTTCGAAAAAAGGAGGAATTTATATGTTCGACTCTTACGTATTTTCTCATGTATGTTAATCGATTTCTCTGTCATTTCTGAACAGGTTGTATTTTTTATTTGAAAATGCTTACTTCCGAATAAGTCCCAAATTTCAACAAGTCTGAATCTGACGATGAAACCTCAGTGAAATCGAGGAAAGTACTTAATTTTTTGTACGTATACAATTCACTTACTGGAAACGACGTCGGCTTTTGCAGTTTACTAGGCTAAAATTATTTATTTTCCTATCTTCATTACCCAATATTGGAATAATTTAGTTCAGAGATTAATTATTTCTCAATAATTGCCCATTATCAGCTACAATATTTGAACCAGTAATATTTTTCGCCATATCACTTGCAAGATACATAATTAAACCAGCGATCTCTTCTGGCACCGAAACCCGGTTTAGTGCGGTAGCATTTTTCATAACATCCAAATCCAATCCACACAATTTTATCAAATTAGTATTGACTACACCTGGGCTTACAGCGTTTACTCGTACTCCATATGGTCCCAATTCTGAAGCAGCGGAAATTGTGAAACTATTTATCCCACTCTTGGATACATTGTACATTGAATAAATCGGTGATACAGAAGTCGACCGAGGTCCTATACTCGATATATTAATTATGTTACCTTTTGATTTTATTAAATAAGGTGCTGCCAGTTTTGTTAAAACTATTGGCGCTCGGAGGTTAACGTTAACACTTTCTGTAAATGATTTTATAAGATCTCCGTCCAAAATTGTAGCTGATGATAATATACCAGCATTGTTAATTAGAACATCAATCCTGTCAAATTTCTTGATTGTTTCTGCAATAATACTTTTTAAGTCATCGTCATTTGTAATATCAGCACATATGGAATGAGAATTTTGACATTTACTTGTTGTTTCACATAAATTTGTTTCATTTTTATCTACTAAAACTACATTTGCCCCTTCTTTGTCAAATTTTATTGCTGTAGCTGCCCCTATACCAGAACCTGATCCAGTTATGATGACAACTTTATTTTTAAAACTCATGGTGTTTTCAGAAATATTTTAAGAAGAAAAACTGAAATATATAAATATTTGTGCGAAATTTCTGACCAACCCTTGCACTGTGTTTCAACTCAAACCAATTAATATATTCTTAAAGACTCATTTATTTATCTTTGCCTGTATTTATTATCTGCAAATCTCAAATTTAGCACAAAGGAATATCCTGCAAAAAAGAACGACGTTAATAGAACCGAGGGTTCTGTATACATTACAAGTACCTGCATCCTGTTCTACTTCGAAGGCATACACAATAATGTGGGTAAAGTAGCTACAATGTATTAGGTTTATTACGTCTATATATACATATATGTATTTATATTCACATCAGAAGTTGAAATAACGTACTATTATTTTTGAATCACGGTTGCAATTTCTAGACCAGAACTGTCTACTGAAAATAAAGTTGACTTTTGGATAAGCAACCAGTTGGTGACAGGTTTGCCACATGGACATTTCATCAAAAAAGGAGTTAGCAGCCCAGGTGATTCTAGCGTCGAAAAACATTTACACCTTAATTCTCCTTATATGGCTGCGCATGGTACATGACACTTTTGGGAACAGGAATAGGTAAGGCGGTGGATAACTACCAGGACAAATCGGTGCACAACCCTCTGCCACCATGTAACGTATGCTCGCTTCTCACGATTTGCCTAGCAGGAAGGCATATGATCTATTTCTATTTTCTAAACAGAGAAACCAGAGCAGCACTAGAAAAATAGAATTGATCCAATAATGTCACTGATTATGTAAGTTATGAGCAGTTTATAATATTTCTACTATAGACAGAATACTTTTATGAAATATTATATCATCATAAGGTATGCCTAACTACACATAAAAGTATTGCAATTTTTATTATAAATTATATCTAGTTTGTGATCTTCACACCCATATTCCCGAAATTAGTCAGAGGCACAAGACGTGGCACAAATGACTAGCCGAAGACACTAAGTCCCACAATGTGATAGGTAGCAAACGGGCACATGTCTAAACCCTGGGCAACGTTATTTTTAAAAGAAAATTGAAAATACACATTTTTTTTTGCCTGACTAGAGGATCCAACTCCTCAACCTCAACAAATCAAGTCCAACGTCAGACCGCCAGACTACAGAAGCGAATAGTTACTTTGCCCTCGGTAAAAGCTAATTTACAATATTGTGATTGTTATGATCCAAATTCAAAATTATTAATTTGAGGCATTAAACCCTAAAATTAAAAAAAAAACGCTACTATTTATTTTTGCTATAGGTATGTTATACGAGGAACTTAATTACACTTTTTTGTTATTAACATTTTTTAACAAAAAAATTAAATATGAATATTAATAATATTCCTAAGGTTGCATTATTCAGAAGTTAATACGAATATGATGTTGTAAAAAGCATATAATTTAGTTTTAATAATTTTTGCATAATAAATTTCATGGAATGAAATTTGCGTATTATGATAAAGCATGCTAGATAAAAACTAACATAGGAAAGTATTTTTTTAAATAAAAATAAATACATTTTCCTGAAAATTCACAACAAGGACATTTTCATTTCCTTCTTTTCTTATTTAAGATTTTACACTATTAAAAAAACTCCAACCCACTCGGCAAATGAGATAACTTTTTAGAGTTTTTAATTTTTGATCAATGGTTCAATGTAACATCAGTTACTAACAATCTCATATTGACCTTTGAAATTAAATACTTTTATTTATCCTTCATATCTATGTCTTACCGAAGACAGAATACATATTTTTGTTACACTTGGGCTAGTGTAGCAAAAAGTGAATAAAGAACATTTAAGAAAATTTTACATGTTATTTGATAACGTGTATTTGCAATATAATTCCACCAAGCGAGGACGAAGGAAAATATAAATGTAATTAGTAGTATAGGAGTCCAAGATGCTAAATGTGTAGTTCAGTGTTATAAGGATATATTGGACTTTAATCTCACAAGCTCGTATAAATTTCAAAGACCAAAAATAGATAAAATACACGTACTCTCTATAAAGAGATCTAAATTCTAATGGAGGTGTTAAATCGTGGTACAAGATACCTCCCATGTCGTAATCG
>NJDC01022830.1:11172-21209 GCA_002245475.1 Calephelis virginiensis | reverse complement strand
TTATGCAGTCCGTCTGGTCCCGGACTTTTCCAATTATGCGTCCGACGGACTGCATCTTATTTTATTATTGTTTTTATGTTATTATTATTATTATTAAAGTCTCAAGACATGGTCAATTTTCGTTATGTTTTTCTTTTCACGATCTCATCTTTTTGTCATATCGTATTCGTTCTCCCAAAAGAAATGCTAAATTCATTTTCCGACATTCTTTGAAGAATATTAACTCAGACTGTCTGGCTGAAGATTTATCTGCCATTGACTGGTCATTCTGGATTATATGAGGCTTGTGACATTGACGCTGCTATCTCCTATTTTAATTCTACTATTCTAAGTTTATTTGATCGTCACGCTCCCTTAAAAAGCGAAAAAAAGGATAAGCCATCTCCTTGGATTTCGGAGGTAATCAAAAAAGCTATATCGGCAAGAGATAGTGCAAATAGGTGTTACAAAATACATCAAACTGATGATCATCTTGATCGGTATAGGGTTCCCCGGAATATTTGCAACAAACTGTGTCGTGTTGCAAGATGGCGTTACATCCATGAGACTATCACGAAATCCAACTCCCAAGACAAATGGCGCTTTTTAAAATCTTAAGGGATTGGTAAGGATCCTGTTTTTGACAACAGTTGTCTTGACCTTAATACGCTGAACTCACATTTTTCTTCACCAATGCTAGTTATTGACAGCTCTACTAAATGTGCTACTATATCAATATCCTATATCAATATCCTTGGACAACTTACACTAATTGAATCTAACCCCAAAGTAAGCAAATTATATGCTTGTGTTATGGGTGTTAGTCAACGATACTAATACATAGAAATACTTAAATAGATACCAGAATAAATTTAATACACACCCAGACCCGGAAATGCAGACATCTAAATGTTCATCACACAAATGCCTGCCCCCGTCGGGAATCGAACCCGAGCCTCGCGGTAAATTGATGTAGTTAGGCGAGTACGCTAGCCACTCGACCAACGAGGCGGTCAAAGATCTACTCTCAGAGATCTATCATTAATTTCACGCCCGTCTTGTTCCTTCTCGCTTAAGGTAGTTACAGAAGTGAAAGTTGAAAAACAGATTAGGTCCATCTCATCAGCGGCAGTCGGCGACGACGGATTGTGTTCCAAAATTATTGTACCTACTTATCCTCCCTCACATCCTTTCTGTTATAACTTACATTTTTAATTATTCCTTATCGTCTCAGGTGTTCCCTTCAGTGTGGAAAAATGCAAAGGTCCAAAAAAATCCCATCCTTTGAGTCCTTCTAACTTTCGTCCTATCTCCATACTGCCTTTTCTATCCAAAGTCTTGGAGCACATTGTTAATGATCAGCTAGCTCGTTTTCTCTGGCACAATGAACTCTTAAGCCCATTCCAATCAGGTTTTCGGCGAGAACATAGTACAATGACCGCTCAGGGGTGCATTTTGTCTCCATTAGTGTTTTCAATATTTATTAAAACAATCTCAGCAGTAACTTCTTCTAATTTTCATTTGTATGCAGATGATTTGCAGATTTACCGTCATTTAGTACTTCGGATAAGACTAGCGCCCTGATTTCTATAATGACGATCTTCGTGCAATTAGCTTGTGGACTGAATCCTATGGTCTTTTATAAGCTAACCTAACAAACTCATCAAAAAGCTAATCAAGCGCGTCATTTCAATCAATCAAATGCCAACTACACAAAACTAAGCCTAGGATGCGATCAAATGCTTCAATTTGCGATAAAAGATTCTGCAGTACCTAAAGTCTGGCTTCTAAAAACTAGGCGTGAATACTATTTACGCAATGTCACATGTGTTCATTTTTACTTCGAGTCCAGCCATCTTTGTTTAAAATTCTTTTACTAAAAAAATCCTTGGGAATCTATCAGAATATAAATCTAAATTAATATTATTCAAGTTACATGACCAAAAAATCGAAGGGGTTTAGCAGTTGTATTTTAATTATCTTGGAACTATTAAATCAAAAAAAAAATCTTGAGCATTTTCAATAAATACATCGAAAATGTTAAGAAATTTTAGAAAAAATATGATTTATGGATATAACGACTAAATTTAATGTCAAGTACCTATTTATAAAAATGTTTATATACTAAACACATCTCAGCCTTAAGTAGAAATGTATTTTATGTAACTTAATGTGGCTAAACAGCCAATATTGGCAATCATCGATACTTAGGACGTCACCGCTTTGTCAAGGTTCTAGCGTAACCAAGCAGTTTACTATTGTATTAAATATCTTGGCTAATCCTTCTAAAATTATACAACGCAATGCAAATAAATGTGTTGTTGTAAAAATCCATATTCTGGGCAGGTTAATAGTAAAACACTGAAAAAACACAGTTCTCAATATTCCAATCACATAATTATGTTTACATGTGAAACATGTACTTAATGGGATTGTTATGTTTTGTAACGTCACATGCGCTTACAAAACACGATACTAAACGTTAAATAAGTAAGATTATTAAGTAAATTCACAAACTTCACGGTGCCCCGGGACGCTATGGGCTCTTACTAGCGTAAACGTATATTGTGTCATCGGTACTTGACTCTTTCTTTCCCTCTTTTCCTCTAAGTCAATTTTCGTCTTACGCTTTGTTGACCTTGTACATTCTTAATCTATGATCTGACTTAAACTCTTACCAAAATTTCAAGAAAATTATTAGTTTTTTTTTTATATCCTTAGGTTTGCATAAAAGTTTACATTAAACTGTTACAAAATTACTTTCGTTTTCTATCTAAACATCCTAAAACAATGATTCCTCTATAGTTCACTCATTTGTATTGTTTCGAAATAAATGGAATTTCTTTATAATATGTTTAATACTTTACAGAAGTCTTTTGTTTTGTTGATCGGTTTTTAAGAAATGTTGTCAGCTGCAATGATATCAAGAAGTAACCATAGAGAAATAATATGTAATATGGCAGCACTGAAATCTACACCTGATCATAGACATCGTGTTTTGAGTCAAAACTTTTGACAATTGACAAAGTTTTGACCGCGATAAAAATGACGAGTTCTACAAGTTTTACAAATTAAAATATAAAATTTTGTGTTTACAAACATGACTGTGTGGCAGAAAATAGAAAATGGAAACTGTTATGCTGTCGGTAAGTGATTATATTTTAAAGCATTTTTCTAGTACAAAAAAAGTTTAATGATTGGGTTCAGTCTTCGGATACTTCTCTCCCGCAGAGAGGGATTTAAATAAATATTGTCTCATTTCCGATACTAAACTTCTATCACAATTGATGTCATTACTTATTTTCTTTAGCTGTCCAAATAAAATGTGACCACTCCCAGATAGGTCACATTTCAATCATTTGTGTCAAAAAAACAATAAAAAAAGTTCGATGTTTATTTATTTGAGTCAAGTGAGCAATGTACCCAAAATAATATTTATGACACGACTCCTGATAAGTAACTTTTTCTACTTATTTATTTTTATTAGTTTGGTGTGTTTTAATACTTTTAGTCTTAAAGCCATTAAATAGGTATTCCTAAGTATTATGAAAAATTTTAATGCTAAATTTGATAATAATTTGCTTTATCTAATTTTGATAAAAGTTGTAAAGATTATAGTAAGTTTTTTTACATTATAAATCGTGATATGGTGTTTACCATCAATGGTTATTTTTATTTTGTAGTATTCTTTGTACAACCTCATCATTATAAATACGAAATAAATACTAATAATTTTATTAAATAAGAAGAAAAATATAAAAACGCAAGTAAAATTTGTCATTGTGATATTGGCAGAATTATTTTTGGTAGGACGGTAATTGCTATTTTAAGAATTGAATGGAATCATGAGATCAACAGAATTTTTTTATTCAGCCAGCTTTTTACAGAACATTTTTGTTTTAAAATTATTTGACCGCCTCGTTGGTTGTGTGGCTAGCATACACACCTAACTACAGGGACCAACAGTGAGGCTAGGGTTCGATTTTCAGATGGGGGCAGGCATTTGTGTGATGAACATTTAGATGTCTGCAATTCCAGGTCTGGGTGCTTATTAAATTTATTCTGGTATCTATTTAAGTATTTCGAACTAGTATTGTTGGCAAGCACCCATAACACAAGCATATCATTTGCATACTTTGGGGTTAAATTCAATTTGTGAACACTTTCAGGGATATTTATTATTTATATGATATGTAAAATATAATGGTTAATTTTATTAAATGATTACTACCATGCAGTTAAATATGTTGTTGCATTAATATCTCCAGAAGGACATTAAGTAAAAGAAAACACTTAAGTAACACGTTAGTAAGGACATTAAGGATAAAAAAACAGCCTAATCTTGTCTTGGAGCATATTTAGTTTCTACTTTTTTTGTAATATTTTCTATTAAGTTACGAATAGTTTAAACAAAACTAGATTAGATAATAAATAAACATATTTGTAAATAAACACCTGTACTGTTTTTATGTATCACCTATAATTTATTATTTTGTAAATAGCCTACTGGTTTCGCTTAGACAGCATCATCAGGGCTAAAACTTATAACTTAAACAGGGATAAAACTTATTACTTACACGATTAAAACTTAATTTTTAGCCCTGATGATGCTGTATAAGCGAAACTGGTAGGCTATTTACAAAATAATAAATTATAAGTTATATGTAAAACAGTACAAGTGTTTCTTTATTTGAAAATATGAATATTTGGAAATTTTACTAAGAAAATATCAAATGTAAATAAATAAAGTTACCAGTATCTTCTTTCAACAAATGTAAGAAGGAGACAAAACACATTTGTAGATGTTAGAATAGTTTGTACATTACATTTTTTACAAATGTTTAATCTATTACTTGGAAATTGTTATTTAAAACATAGATTGACCAGCGCAAGCTGAGATGTGCTGATAAATTTTACTTATTTAAAATGTTTCATCTCTTTTGTCTTTTTTTTATTGGAGACATATATCATACAATGCTGTCAATATAATGATGGAAGTAGTGCAATGTACAGGGAAAAATAACTAGACTTTTAACTCCCCAAATGATCCCATGTTGTTCCCGGCTTCTTTGCAAAATAGACCATTTGCCTTCCTGCCAGTGGTTTGCCTTAATGTCGTTGTGACATCTAACTAAGTGGTAGAGTTTCGCAGTGACTCGCCCAGATTGGTACCGCCTCTTTACTTATTCCTGCCACCATAATGTCAGTGCTTTCCGTTGACATGTTCCGGTTTGAAGGATCAGGTAGCCGGTAAAATTAATTTTGCTCGAGACCTAATATCCTAGCCTCAAATTGTCAACACGCTATTACCACCTTTGATGTCTCTAGGCGTTATAAATTTCTTAGCATCAGGAAATCCATCTATTTGTGTGTCTTCCAATAACATAAAAAAATGTCCCCAAAGAGCTAAGCCAGAGAAGTACAACCAAGCCATCCATGTCTAGCGGAAGACACTAGTTCTTCCAATTTTTAATTTTTACGAAAATTGGAAAAACCAATTATTTTTTTTGCCCGACTCCAGATTCGAACCTGGGACCTCATGTTGTCAAGTCCAACACCTGGGGGCTGATTATGTATCTCAGTTGCCAACTCAAAATGGTTAAGTGTACACCAAACAGCTGTTAAATGACACGTTTTATATCTGCTATCTCCAGTGATCAACAGAAATACAATAGAGATAGCAAACACGAATGATGTCATTTGATGTACACTTTTGCAGTTTGAGTTGGCAACTGAGATACATAACCACCCCCCATGACTACTAGACTACAGAGGCGATAAGTTTTAAGTTAGTTTTAAAAGAATTTATTGTGATTTCTCATATTATTTTCTAAACTATGCTCCTCTTGTATTATTTATTCTATTAAAAGTGCTGTTTACCTTCTATTAATTCTTCTCCCTTTGCAAGTACTTATCTTACACTTATAAATTTTGAAATTGTGTTTATTATAAATATTAATTTGAACTAAATATTAATTCGCCTCTGTGGTCTAGTGGTTCGGGTGTTGGACTTGACTGCATGAGGTCCCGGGTCCGAATCACGGGTCAGCCAACAAAAAGAAAATTGGATTTTTTCAATTTTCTAATAATAAAAAAAAAAGTTGGCCAGGATTGGAATTGTGCCCGGTTGGCGATAGGCTTGCCACCTATCACATTGTGGGACTTAGTATATTCGGCTAGTCGTGGGTGCCTTGGTTGCACATCTGCCTACCTCTTCGGGGAAATGGGCGTGAAGATCCTTTTTTTTTTAATTTGAACTAGTGGTTAAAAGTGTGGACCATAATAAATTTTAATATCTTTTGAATAAGAAGGCCATCTTCATTTCTCAAGACTAACTACTTTGTTTCCAAACTTTTTAGTGCACCAACTGTGATCTGTTGTCATTATCATCAATATATTTGTTTGTGTGTGTTAAATGCATGGTACTGTGGGTAATGTTTTATTTATTCATTTAATATACTTTATTAGCATTATTATTGAAAAATATTAGCATTCTGCACTTCTCCTACACATAAACTATAAGTGTGCCAAATTTTATGCTCCTGTTCCCTTTATACGAAAATTGCGCGGATGCAGTTTTGGCATCACATATTAATATATAGATGATCAACCTATTACTTAGAAAGAGACTTCTCATTATGAACCCGAAATCCTTGCTTGTGGGATTTTAAAGCCAATAATGTATTCATTTTCTAATAGTAGAAAAATGTATCACCTGTAGATTTCAAAGATGATAATGGTGTGTTATTACCCCGGGACTCAGAGGTAAAGTATCTTGTGTAAATAAGTTTGAAGTAGCTATCCTTCTTTGTAATCCCGTACACCACATTGGCTATTATGCTACATTGGAACAATGGGTGCTATGGTGCCAGAATAACAAAATAATAGTTGAACTTAACTTGCAGTAGTATAAAATATAAATAATTGACTAGGTTGACGTTTCACAACCAAATTGCTCGGGTATGATCCAAAGGTTCTGTCACAAGTTTCTTAATCAGTGTGTTTGAATGAAAGAGTAATGCATGTGAATGAAGCTAGGCAATTATTTCAAAGATCACTTGGCAGTCTTTGCCGAGTGCCTACCATGCATATGTGATGTGAAGATGAATGTCTACTGAATAATTTGTTTTGCGGTTTTAAAGTAAAGTATCTTCACACCCATATCCTTGAAGTGGTAGGCAAAGACATATGCAGGGCACCCATGACTAGCCAAAGACACTAAATCCCACAATGTGATAGGTGGCAAGCCTATCGCCAACCGGGCACATGTCAAATTCCATGCAACATTAGTTTTTTATTAGATTTATACACATTACATTATTTGTTGCCCGACCCGGGTATTGAACCCGGGACCTCAAGAGGTCAAGTCCGACGCCGGATCGCTAGATCGCTAGGCGTTTGCAGTTTTCATGCCTTTTAAATTAATAATTAAAATAAAACTAAATGTGAATATTGTATATTAAAGAATTTAAGAGAAAAAATCTATTATAGGTAATTAAATTTTGACAGCAGAACAAATTTATGTGTCTATTTTTGGGCATTGATTCTCGTGCGAATTTATTGAACTTGTTGCGGCGTAATTTGACGGGTATTCTATATTATTTTGAAGAGGTATTTAATCGCCAATGTGGTCTAGCGCCTGTGTGGTCTTGAGGTCCCGGGTTCGATCCCCGGGTCGGCCATGAGAACAATTAGAAATAAAGTGTATATTTTCAATTTTATTTAGGATAATGGTTGGTTGGTTGGCGGCTTGCCACCTATCTCATTGTGGGATTTAGTGTCTTTGGCTATTCGTGGGTTGTGCCTCTGCGTACTCTTTCGGGGATACGTGTGTGAAGATACTTTTTTTTAAGTATTTTGCAGGTTAATTTTCATTCTGATCAAATAAGGAGTTGGGAGAGATTAAAATATTAAAAAAAACTTAGTAATTTGTAAAGTGGTAATCCGAATATATTTTTTTTGACAGGATAGGTGTATTGAAATCATTTCCATCACCTTAAATTTTGGAGTTAAGGGGTTAAAGACACAGTAACAATGAGTAAAACTAAATTTAAACATTAAATAGTTGTTAGCTGTCAATGTGTTGGCGGTACAACATCATCGGTTTGGCTAGTAGGTATTTAATGAAAGTATAAGATTTGTATCGGACTTTTGGCGTCATCGTGAATGAAGATGGTTGTGATTTTTTAATTATTATTAAATTTCATATTTATATTGAGTGAAATTGGTTAATTTAGGTGGGAATTAGGTTAATTTTGTTCAGTGAAAGTGCAAATGAAATAATCATGAATGAAATCAAATCTCACTAGATGAACTTGAGTAAACGGAGCCTTTACTTAAGACCCTGACCTGACATGACTTTATACTTACGGCCAATGTTAATAATGTATCTCAATCTAATGGATTTCAAGCAATCTAGATAGCTGCGCATCCGGCGGCCTATCCCATACCTAATTGCCATATTTATCCTGTCCACAGATATGTTACTGGCAAGCGATAACATAAAAATGGATCATAATATCAATCTTGGACAGCAAGTTTTGGATTAGAATTGATTATTAATATTGGCCGTTAGTGACTAATGACTGTATAAGAATTAATAATAACTAACTTGACATTGGCAAAGTAAGTCGTGAAAAACTATCAAAAGCCATATTTATAAAAAAAGTAGAAAAAAAAAGATTTGTATCAAATATGCTGTCTGTATAACTTATGCATACTAATAATAACGTCATCGGTTAAATTAATCTAGTCAATTCTTTCGATCTTCGCTTGATTCTTTCGATCTAATTCAGCAGATTAACTTCGTTTGATTGATATTGAATGACAATCGTTCATGTGTTTGGTTTATTGACTCGGAACTTGACTCATTCTTTCTTTCGCTTGTTCATTTATAGTGTAAAAGAGAGAATCGATCTTTCGCCTGATGGTAAGTGAATATTCGCAACACGCGAAATATCGCGGATGCATTGCCGAGCTTTCAAGAATGAGTAAGCTTTTTCTTAAATGTATCTGATTGGAAAAACATTTTACAACAGTTCAATTAAATTTAGATAGCAATTTACGTCTATATTTATTCCGCATCTATCACGGGGAATGTTCTGAGGAGTTGTTTGGTTTAATTCCAGCCGCTGTTTTCCACCTTCGGACATCACGACAGAGTTTAAAGTATCATGCCCATCATCTTGATGCGTGGCGATTTACAACTGTGCAATTCCGAAGACATTTCTTACCTTGCACAACATCTTGCACAACAGAGAAAATATATTTATTCATAATAAGCTAACACTTCGAACGACATACACAAACCTATATTACAAAGAAACTAAATTACAAAGAGACGGTTTCATTACATAGAGACTCAATGTGGATTTATTAACTACAAAATTTATCAGATTTGTTAATTATTTTTAGGAAGTTCTAAAAGGCACTCTCAACATTTGAATTGTTTAAAACTATGTCTAATTTCTTCTTCTATAAATTTTAAAGAAAGAAAAAATTTCGCCCCAGACAGGATTTGAACCTGTAACCTTTCGTCTCAAGCCGACGAATGCTCTAATTTTTTTTTTTAAGTCGCGGATTTAAGTCCCGCGGCGAAATTTTTAATTCCTTTCTAACCCGTTAACGCGGTAATTTCTTCTTCTCTTAACGCGCTTGAAATTTTACTAACTTGGTTTTGGACAGGTTTATTTTTAAATTGTCATCACTAAGCCTAATTGAACCTTTAGTCAAGGTTTTAGTTGTTTCCTCTTTCAAGTCATTTTTACTAAAAGTAAAATTGATGTGAAGATTTTTTTTTCAAAATAAGTATCTGAGTACATTTTAAAAAGTCAATAATGCCTTACCTAATAATAAAGTAAATTATAAAATGGCATATTATTATAATTAAAAAATATATATGTATCTCAAAAACAAATTAAAAAGCCTCAAGAAATGTTGAATAACATATAGTATTAGTATCATCTACAAATAAAATGTCTTTAGTGTGTTTCTTACAACAAGTAAACGCACCTTCTCGTTTGCCCTCTATTCGCATAAAAAAGTTACGATTAAACCGC
>NJDC01022810.1:0-21637 GCA_002245475.1 Calephelis virginiensis | reverse complement strand
AAAAATTCTCCAAGTATTTTGTCTGAAGGTTTAATGTTTTAAATGGCTTCATCAAAGTGAGTGCTTTAAGGCAGTTCGGCAATAACAGTATAAGTTAACTGTGTTTAAGTCGTAAGTCTAGTCGAGTCTTTGTGGATGGGACTTGTGTTTTTATTGGTTGATATAGAGATAGGTAAATTGAAAGGTATCTAAATTTGTTTTAAGTAAATATTTGCATAATTTATGCATCTATAAAGCTTCACCGACCATGAAGTAGTAGATCATAACAAAGAGTTTAAATTCTTCGTGAACATCACCCTCTTGTTATAGAATGAGAATTACTCAACCGTCTGACTTATGTATTTTGTGCAAAGCTGTGTTTTTAAGCTATTGCATATTTTCTATCACGGGCCTTGAACGTGGAGACCGAATCCAGAAATTCCGTAACGAAAATAGCCGACTCCATTCCGACCGGCACAGCGGTGATACTTTTTAGTTTTGCCATCTATCGATGATTAGCAGAACTTTTAATGAGTTTTTGATCACACTTGTCTCTTTAGTTCAGCAATTCACCTTTAGGTGGCATTGGTTGTATCGGCGTGCCACACATTTTTTTTTTTTAAATATAAGTTGCCATCGGAACGATTATTAAGGAGGAACATTTCCGATTTAGAAATAAATTTTCGAACTATTGAAATAATTTCTTTCAATAGTTTGAAAATGAATTTAAACCAGCAGCCCATAAGTTCTGTGTCTGCCAGAAGACTACTAAAAACTACTAAGAAGACTACTAAAAACTACTAATAAGTCCAACTAACCCTAGAAAGATCATTTATTCTTTTCAATATCGTTTCTATCATCTAACGATCTGGTATAGGAGTTGACTACAATAATGTCAGACATTTGAAAACGTATTTTTTTTAATTTCACCAGTCCACCACCACCTATCACATTGTCGGACTAATGCAGTACTTTTGACGAATTTTGGATGACCTAGCTATGTCTATGCTCAAACTTTTTCAGGGATAGTTGCTTTTATCCTAACCCCGGGCAACGTTTATTTTTTTATCAAAAATTGAAAAATGATCTGTTGAGTTGTCCAACCACGGAATAGAGTCTGAGATCTCATACACACTTCATACACACACCTAACACTTTTAAGTAATAATATCGCATGCAAAAGATAAATCAACAGCGCAGTCGGTAGGTACTTCACAACTGAGTCCGCCCGCATTAAACTTTTTCCGTACCGTATATGAAATAAAAGCGTTCTAAAGTCGACCCAGGCACAAATTACTTTCGACCCGAAGCAATCTCATCATCGCAGTGATTTTTAAAATAGCGCAGTTCCCACTCGTAATATGATGAATTCTATGTTGTTCCCTGTTTAATCTTTTCATGACGTTGGAGTGCATTTTAACGACGTATTTGCATGAAGCAAATGATTCAAATTTGTTTTAAGGTAGGTATACATTTATTTGCAAATAATGTAAATGACATTAAATGTCAATGTAATTTTGGTGTGTTAATACTATATAAATATTAATTTAAAATTGTATGTACTAATGTATTAAATATGACAAACTTTATGTTTATTTAGTACTTGGAAATATTTCAAACTGATGTCTGAAAAAGGAATCTATACTTATTTATATATCTATATACTTCTTGCGGTTACTAGTAGGTACTCACCCAAACCCTGGAAATTTTGTTTTCATTAGAAAGTTTGAAAAATACATTTTGAGTTAGCCGATAAAGAGAAACTAATCTGAGAGTTCATGTAGTCAAAACCAACATACACATGATGCATTAGATTCATTTACATTTCCTGCTTTCCAATATCAACCATTTCTTTGGCAAAATAAATCAATAAATATTCCTGGACAATTTGATACATTTAGTTCTTTTTTTTAATTCAAAAAAAGATTATTTACATTGAATTATTATCAAGTTACGTGAGGTGAAACAGGTGAGCAAATCCTCGGTTATTTTACCGATAAATTTAGCTTGTATAATATGTTTTATAAAACATTTGTAGCGATTTGTTTATTTTGGAATAAAAAATACAAAATTATTACAGTTTGTTTTCATAAGCCGATGTTGTTGGTAATTTGAACGGCAAGGTATTGTTTCAACACGGGTCGATGTTAGTCAAATTATAATAACGTGTTTGCACTTGCAAACAAATTATTACAATTTGATCAACACATGTTCGTGGCATGAATCATACAAGAAAAAAATTGTACTCCGGGAGTGCCGGCAGAAGTGAAAACTTGAATATTAACGTTGTGAAATTTTGATATTTTGGAATGGTTAGGGAATAATTTCGCACGAATTGCTTTAATTATCAGCATGAAAGTACTGTCATTTATGCACAAATTTTATTTTTATATCAATAACCTGCGTTTGGCTCGCTAAAGTAAGACCACGAAGTGACGGCTAGGGGCGTCATCATATTGAGGATGTAATGGTAGGTATATTGCGACCTATTTATCTATTGCGCATCGTATACTCTTCGGAAATATATAAGCAATATAAAAATAGCAATGAATCTACGTTTTATTTTAGATCTCGAGCCGTCTTATTCGCGCATGCGCAGTGCGCCATCTTACGTTCTGACGATCTGACGCAAGTTCAGAAGTTCTTACCCAATCAACAAAAGTGAACAACGCTGCTTAAGAAGTTTTCACTTCAAAAATTTGTATGATATAATATTTATATTAAAAGATAGGAATGTCAAGATAAAGTTGAAAACGACATTAATGTGATTTCCGTAAAATTATATTGTTTTCAATTATATCTTGATTAGTAAGGTAACTCAAGCAAGAAGTATGTAGAAGAAGTGCATTAGATACTAAATACTTCAGCAATATCTTGGTGTGATTCTACCAAACTTCGGAATTCACTTCGTTATTACATTTCATATTACTTAATTCGATTTGATTACATTCGGGACATTTAGTTCGGGACAACTTTCAAGAAAGCTGCCATTAAGTATTTTAATAAGAAATATTTGAAGGCACCTTAGTTATAAAAATAATGTTAAGTGTTTTCGTGGTACATTGTGAAATTATATTCCTGCATTTTACATTTCTTTTAAGTTTTTACTCTAATTCCAAGTTTGCTTTTTTTTAAAATGCTGTGTTGCCAACCTCGCGATTTTCACAACTTTACCAGGCTTCCAGTTTGCTGTAAGATGTAACATTAATTAGTATTATTGTGTTATTGTAGATGAAAACCGCTGTAAAATTAATAATTAGGCAATACTAACAATTGATATACGAATGTCAGTATTTCGCAGAATCATAGTTCACATTGTTTTATTTTCACGGAAGAATATTATTTATTTTTTACTATCTGAGCCAAAATATGTTGTTCCTCGCCTTGCCTCGAGCAAAAGTAAGTTTATCGGCTACCTTGTCCTCCGAACCGGAACACGTTGATGTTATGGCGGCAGGAATAGGGAAGGCGGTGGTCTATCACCTATTCAGATGTCACGGTGTTAGTGACGGTAAGCCTATGCTCGTTTTTTACGAGCTGCGTGGCAGGAAGGCCGGTGGTCTATACTGCAAAGGAGCTCGGACCAACACGGGGAAAAAATTAAAAAAATGATTATACTATGACTATCATAAAATTGATTATAATATTAAAAAATATATATAAAGATGGTTGTTATCGTAAGTGAGTTGATGCCATGTCTTCTTGAGGGTGAAATTTTTAAGCTAAATTATGGAAACGGTTTCATTGATCAATTAAAAAAAGCCTTTGTATTAGAAAGCTTTTCAAAAAGTCAATACTTTTGCATAAGTGATAGTAAAAGTTTTAAAGAATCAAACTAAATTTTTTGGTGTTTTTTCAGGGAATACCTCAAAAAGTAAGTATTTTTATAAAATAATATCTAGAGTCAAATATAGTTTATAAGTAAAAAGAATAAAGTAATTAAGGTGTAATAGTCATAGACCAAACACAGAGTTTTAGCTTAAAAATATAGCTTTTAACTTGTCAAAACCAAAATTGAAAGTTCTAGTATGAAATAAAACAAAGAGTATGTATTTTTCTAGGAAAATTTAAATGTCTAATCGTTTGTAAAAATTTTTAAATAAATATTTTGTAATTTATAAAAGTAGTCGCCTTTGTGGTCTAGCGGTCCGGGTGTTGGACTTGACTACATGAGGTCCTGGGTTCGAATTCCAGGTCGGCCAACGAATCCAAGGTCGGGATATGGGCGTGAAAATACTTTTTGAAGATAAAAGTAGCTAGTATAACAGTTCTTAGCTGTATTTGAGTTATAACAAACACAGTGTTGGTAATTTTTTGCAGTTTGAGTAAATATGAAATTTATTCAAATTTACAAAAATATTTTGTTTGCTTAAAGCCCCTAAGCATTTTACATAAACCAAGCTAATAGAGTATATTCCCGGGTATATAATTATGTTCTGAGTTTTCTTTCGGTGTAATCAAATAGTGATTCTCTCGTTAATAAAGTTAAAGCATAGGTCACCAACAAGACCACTGGTGGCAGACTGCTGTGCAGCAACTTGTCCGACCAGGGATCTACCGCCTTATCTATTCCTGCCGCCACGACTCTGTCTTCTTCTGGTCTAAAAGGTAGGGCAGCCGGTTGACTTGCACAATAGGAGTAACATCGAGCCACAGGACAGTAACGCACCTGTAACATCTATGTTGTCTATAGGCCAAGGCCATCTCTTACCATTAGACTCATATATAGATATGTTGATTAGTATCTTAGAAAGAAAACTTCGTAGAACAAATGTTTCTTCTAATTAGTTGATCTTACCATTGCCGTGCTTTTACTTACTAAAATAACATACATAAACCTATATACTGGACTTGATTTTATTTGCGAGTAGATTTTGTTTTAATAAAGTTTTATTTTCTTTTATTTATATGTTATTAGTTTTTTCCTTTCAGTATTTTTTTATAAATTTATTAATAACAATTAAAACCCTTAAACCTATGTTGTACTCTATCCCGCCAAAGAAGCCGGCTTGTTGAATATTAAACAAATCGTTACCTTTGAAAATGGAAATTTCAATTATGGGTGTAAATATTGAAACCAAAAAATCCGGAATTAGTGGCAAATTATTCTATCAATAACCCTGCGAGTTCAATTAAAATATAAATAGAAAACTGTAAGATCCAAAACACGATTTTCTTTTGGTTGATATTTTAGCGAGGTATTTATAAATTATTCCACTGCAAAAGCGCTTCACGGTAAATACACTAAATGGAAAAACTAGAAAGCTTTCAAGAAAGTAAAAGAAAAATTAAGTAGGTACAGCCATTAGCAAAATTGTAAAAATAAAATTCTTTGCAATTATCTAAAGATCTATAATAAAAGTTGTAAAGCATTAAAAAGTGGGCGTAACGTTTAAGCGGGTATGGAAATGTGAAACTTTCATTAATCTATAATAACCGACGATATCGTGTTTTCATTAATGTTCTGATACGTTTATATATCATCAGATATTTTGTTGTTTGTATGTCGGAGAAATATACAGCCTTAGCACCAACGTAGATGTACATATTTATAATTTTAGTTCCAAATTTAATATATGGTATAACATACGCACACGATGTTTACACTAATATACTTAAAATAGCAGCCGCATCCCTGAGGACAGAATGGTAATCACTTGACCAATAAAAGCTTAAAAATGTGTTCTCCATAGGTGAATGATACTGATATACCAGATTCTAATTTGATTTATGCATGTTACAACCAACACGCTTTGATCTATGTAATTATTGAAGTTATACTTCCTTTGGCGCGTTAGGAAAAAATGATGAGGGTAAATTTTTACGATGCGCGCGCACACCGTCACGAAAAACCGACTTGACGAAGTTAGCTATGAAGTTAGCTATAAATAAAATTAAAATATAGATAAAAGCCGATAAAATAAAATAAAAGCTATAGAAAAAAATATAGATAAAATTAAAATAGATTAAAAAAACTTATAAATAAAGTTAGCTATAGAAGATAAAAAAAAATTAAAAAGATTTTTATCTTATTACGCCAAAGAAGTATAACTTCTAACGCGTGTACATAAGTACACACACACTTTTTTTCCTTTAGTACTGACAGTTCTGTTACCATTTTTTTCCACGACCTGATAAGAAATATATCATTTAATTCAACTTTAATTTACATTCATCCAAAATGGTTTTCATAAAATTTGGTTAATATGGCAGACTAAGTATCTGACTAAATTCAAAGACATCTAGCGGTACAATGCCTAAAGGACATGGTGACGGTTGGAAAAGTCTTATACCATCTGCAGAAGAGCCATGTGATTGTTTGGTGTCCCAACACATTGAAAAACCACGGCACTGACTTACAAAGACGATATCGACAATATTTATTCAAACTCAGTCAAAGTGCCGGAATTTGCGACATCATATTGAACGATACATGGCTTCATAATAAATTGTGAAGCATAGATAGGTAGCAGTAATAAAGACCAAACTGGCCGTGTTCCAGGACGTAATATGTGGCTTTTGTTAAGCGACGCGGCAACATTATGGGGATAGACATTTTACTTCATGCAAAGAAGCAATTCTTAACAATAATTTAAGCGCATTGAAACTGCAAAAACATGACTCCAATAACTGCATTACCACTTCGCGGTTCAACTATTATTTTTTTGAAAGATAGTTTGCGATTCCGAGATGATCCCACACAAATTTTATCAACATCGCATTATTAAGAACAACTCAAAAACAACTAATCAAATTAGGATAAAATTAGGGATACCTTACTAAGAAAATATTTTGTTCGTTTTTGGCCGAGTAACGACCCGAGAATTGCACTCGGGTCCGCATGAAGCCAAGTCCAACACCTGGATCGCTAGGCCACAGAGTCGACTAAAATAATATAACATGTATACTTATAATATGGACAATAATGTGGTTAAAGCCGTTCTTGTAATTTACTTAGATACATTTTTAATTTATTTACATATTTATGTTAGAGACGTGCAATTACAGTGACAATTGACTGAAAATAAAGTTCGCGGTTCGCGCCGTGCGTCGTCGTTGAGGTGTCGTCGTTGTAGTCGGTCGCGCTTAGCGTCCCGCGCCCATCCGCCTTACGCTTAGGTTTCACCTTTGAGCATTTAACTCAAAGGGTTCGACCAAAACCTTAGACCTTAGTACGTTGTAAAAATCATAAATAAAAAGAAAGACAACCAAGAAAGCAACTTAAGAAAACCTAACAATTCAGAAAAAGTACCAAATTGTTTTTACTAACTGCTTAAATCAATAAAACAAATCATACGTTAAGTTTGACTTGCTTTAGAATAATACATTAAAATTAATGAAGATACTAAGCGCAATTGTCAAGAGCGAGTCTGTTCATACAAGATAACGATGTTTTATGTTATCGTAATCATAAATCAAATAGAGCCAAATGTATGGAAATAAATGTATAGAGACAAAGATTCGATTTCTGTCTATTGTAGTGTGAAACTAACAGACACAGCACACAGGTGCGTTATATCATTTACACATGAGGGAACGTGTCCCATTCATATTGGACACATGAAGAAGCTGGATACTAGACTATTTGTCGTATGTATCGTCGAGTGCTTTTTATCCAACGTCAATATTCGTGTAATAATTTTACTCGTGTCTTTATAAGAAATGATTAAATGATTAATTAATAAGTTACACTATTCAAATTAGTAGGCGTATTTTTCTATTGTAAAAGTCGACTTATCTCAAACGCAATTATGCAATAGGTGATAAAGATAATAAAACTAGTTTAAATAAAATAATCACTCGAAATAGAACTGCCACCAATTTTTTTGTTGCTTCATTTATACTGGAATTACAAGTGGAAACAAAGAAAAAAAGACGAATTGCACTCCGGGAGTGCCGGCAGAAGTTAATATTAACGTTGTGCATTTTTGATATTTTGGAATGGTTAGGGAATAATTTTGCACGAATTGCTTTAATTATCAGTATGAAAGTACTATCATTTATGCACAAATATTATTTTCATATCAATAACCTGCGTTTGGCTTGACAAAAACTCGCTAAAGTAAGACCAAGTGACGGCTAGGAGCGTCCTCATATTATCTGTATAACGAACATTGCTCGTCTACTTATTAAGCTTATTTTCAAGATGGAACTAATAGAGCAATGTCTGTTGATATTATACATACCTATCTGCTATCTGTGAGAATGTAATTGTAGGTATATTACAGCGTATTATCCATTGCGCATCCTATAATCCTCTTCGGAAATATCTAAGCAATACAAAAACAGCAATGAATCTACGTTTTATTTTAGATCTCGCGCCGTCTTATTTGCGCATACACAGTGCGCCGTCTTACGTTCTGACGATCTGAAGATCTGACGCGAGTTTAGAAGTTTTTACCCATTCCAAAAAAAGTGCGCAACGCCTCTAAAGAAGTTTTCACTTTAAAATTACTGATTTATTCGTGTCTATGATATTAAATTTACTTACAATATTCATAGTTAGAGTGTTGTGCAGCACTTTCCTTGGAAAGGATCCCCCTCGTGACATTTTCCTACCGCCATCGTGACTGTATCCGATCTGAAGGGTTAGGTAGCCGGCTGACTAGCACAATAAGCCTCACATTACGTACTCAAGACAGTAACGCACTTATAACATCTGCGGTATCTATAGACCATTGTTATCTCTTACCATCGCGGGGACCGTATGCTTGTTCGATGATCTCTTCGAATGAACTTGAGAAACTTCTAACAAAAGTAAAGTTACACTGTTATAGTTACCTATATTGTTGGTGCCTACTAGTACCCATATACAGGGTTACATTTAAAGGTCCGGCCAAACTTAAGGAAAACGTTCAGAAGTGATTACTCCTTTGATTTATGAAATATCAAAAAAATGTATGTTCTGCCCTACGCAAAACAAAAGAAGGTAGGATAAAACGCAAATAAATTTATTATTCGGAAATAGTCTGGCCAACATCTAGTTAATGATAAAATAAATTAAAGTTGACCACAGCCAACACATTGTTGTTTTATTTAATAAAGGTTAAAATGACATTGGTGACATTACATCCCAAACTTTGTAATTACACGCATCGCCATAACTGGCCATTGTTTATTTTGCCCTTCATTTTGGCGGTATTCTACAGTTCCAATTACGAATTATAATTAAACAATTTATGTTTTATAGTTGAGTTGCAAAATACTGTTATAGTCACCGTACTGAATCGTAGGTACATTGAGGTCTTGATTACATTTAACTAGTGGGGAGTTTTTTTAGGGAGGAAGATAGGAATCAAGTACACGACTCTGTTGATTGTGAGAGACCACGGTGGCCTATATACGCTATAGATACGAACGGAATGTTAGGTCTAATGTGGAAATCTACTGACAACCTCAACGTCTTGTTGGAACATGGTAAACGGCAACCTAGCACTGTCGTCACAGCGGTAAGAATAAAGGAGGCAGCAAACCACTATTTAGGCCACTTTATCGTACACAAATTTAAATTTAATTTTTTCATGCTCACGTGATTTCGCTTTCACGCACACTTTTACACAATGCACAAACACACGTTTACACAAATAAAGCTCACTCGCCGTTGTCATAGTGTAAATTGTGAGTTCCAAGGACGGAAGGAGCTCAACCAATAACTTCCTAACACGTCATCCACATCTAGCGTGGCATTATTTTGACATTTTTAAATTTGACATCTAATTGGTTAGATATCATATTTAAACAGTGTTTAGCTACACACGCGTTGAAATGTTTTTAAGAATTTATTGAATGATTTATAAACCGCAATTTAAATAGATACGATAATCCGTATGCTAATTCGCAAAGACGTATTTGAAAAGTATGCAACCGAAATATTTTTCATGAATCGAATGTATACACGAGTGATTATTCAATTGCATTTAATTTTTTAGTTTGTTTTATACAATAAAATGTATGTTAAAATAATAATATTTCAGGGTACTCAACACTGTATGAAAAACTCAACAATTTGTAAACTCGTAAACATTTCATGAAGCGAAGCATTATTTCATGCCAGTATTGGCAAGAAGACCGTTCTATAAACCGCTACTATTTGGCTTCGTTCCGATATGCCCGAACATAAATTCTCAATGGACATCTGGTCCAGGTGACTTGTTGGTTGGCAAGCTGTTACTTAATATCAGATTGCGTTGATGAAAATGTCGTCTTAGTGTTTGATAACTATACTCTAAAATCTAAACAATGAGTCATAGTCTGCTCTAATTGACAAATTCTCCACTAACCGTTCCTTAATCGCAAAAATAGGAGGTTCTCAATCTGACTTATATATTTGTTTTGGGAGTAAAAACTACTTTGCGGCGTTTTGCGCTTTTTGTGATTGGTAAAAAATGCTAAAATCACATCAGGACACATGACCTGATCAAAAATTCATAAGACGGAGGGAGAGCAAAACTACTGGTTGTAGATTAACTGCGATTTCCGTTTTGCCGGTCGCTATACTACCACATGAATGTTATAATGAGTACACATTATATACTGATAAGGCTGTTCGTGTAAAAAAAAGGTTCCCGAACCATTCCAAAATATCAAAAATGCAATATATATATATATATATACGTCCTGCAATCCATTTGGCGTCATGCTCGTCGTGCATCATTACGACGTCCCCCAGTTCCCCTTACTTTTTTTAACATTTGTTAATGAATATTGCTAAGTTTTTTCATTTGCAGCCCTGTAGAATACGTAACTTTCCGATAATGTTATTTTTTGCGATATTCTTCTTGTAGTTAGGCTCCAACATTTTTGAACTCCGAAACATTGTGACACATGACAGGTGTCCCATATATACTTTTCGCGATTTACCTATGGCATCGACTATTTAACGTCTGCGTAGGATAGACGGTATTTGGAAGTGCGATGTTGCCAGCTTTAGCTTTTCTACCGCGCGCTTCCCGCTATCATCTAAATACAACGTAATTTTTGTTCACAACACACCGCTCGAGATGGCAACGAACTCACTGGCGAGGTCACCTGTCGGCTAGTTTTGACAATACTTGGTTATAGGCGCTTGTTACTTCGAGTATTTTATTATACTAATATACGTGTTTATAATTCCTACGTCCTTTTTATTTATCACCTCGAAGAATCAAACAGATTATATCCATTGATTTGTGAAAGTTATTCATCTCAGACACATCGAAATAAGATGGCCTCTTGTTTTTTTTATGATAATGGAAGGCAAACAAGCAGCCGGATTTCTTGATGGTAAGAAATTCACGCCGCCTAGAGACACCAAACGTGGTAATGGTGCGTTGCCAACTTGAGGGCGGGATTTTTTATTGAATCAGGCGTTACTTTGCGGAAATCCATTATAAAAGATGTAAAATAAGCCTTTATTTTGCAAATTCCGCGTAAGCAGTGTAACCGTTGTGGCAAATAATCCTCCAAACGACACAGAATGTGACAAGCCTAACTGACGTTCCCACCACCCACCTCCGCGACCAGAACACGAATATAGGAAGAGCTCGGGAAACAATATAAATTGTCACGTTCTTTACATGTGACAACCCTACCTAAAGTTCCCACCTCCCAACTCCGCGACCAGATCACAAATAGAGTCCGAACACGGGAAACAAAACCACTTGTCACGTCCTTCGCCAACTTTGTCGAAGCACTCACCACAGAGAACACCAAATCGCACTCGACGTACGTTTTGCCTCTACACCGAGGCATCCTCAGGAATTCGACCGTACCGTACAAACCGTGTCTCCCGTGTTCGGACTCTATTTATGATCTGGTCGCGGAGGTGGGAGCAGCAACTTGCTCTTCGATATGGACTTGTCGGTTTTGAAGTGCCTTACTATAAGTATACACCGGAGCCAGTTCTAGAAAATAGCCATGCAAAGCTCTGCTGGGACCGGTCTGTCATCACGGACAGGACCATTCTCGCCAATAAGCCTGACATCGTGCTGGTAGATCGGTTGGAGCGCCGGGCTTTCTTTTTGATATCAATGTTCCATGTGACGTTAACCACGTGAAAGCTGGGAAGGAAAAATTGACAAAATACATAGACGGCTCACGAGGTAAGCGACATGTGGGATGTTGATTCAACAACAATTATTCCGGTAGTCGTGTCATTAAACGGTCTTATAGCGAAGAGTCTCGACCAACACCTTTAGAGACTCGCTATGCAACCCTGGCTCAAGAACCGGATTCAGAGGGCAGCAATTTTGGGGACGGCCCGCATTGTGTGGAGATTCCTCAGTCTGTCTTCCTGACCACTGACGGTTTAGTTGTAAGAATACCGTCTTTGGAGCTCTATTTAATTAGGAGCTATAATAATTTAATAATTTTTGTTTTATATTGTTATATGTATAAACTTAGGAAATAAGAAATACTGCTAATAAATGATAGTAATAATAATAATAAATATTATTTAATATTATGAAACATTTTGCAATAGGTTCTGAGTAACAATTAATTATGCGTACTTTTTCTTTTACTCAGACTACATAATATCGAATTAGGAGCCGGCTTTTTTAGTTGTAAATTATATTTTAAATGCGTTAGAATATGACGACTTACATATTTGGATGAGGATTTTTTCGTCTGAAAGCGGACGTAATCAGACGCCTCGAAGCTACATTACAAAAAGGGGTGTCGTTTAGTAAAATTTCTATTTTTAATTTTATTACTTTTACTACAATATTGCCATCAGATGTTACAAAGCCTTTTCTGTTTAAAAACCAATACAGGTATTGTTATAGGTATATCTACAAAGTAAGAAGCTGATAAAATGTGCAAGATACTTTGGAAAAATTTACAATTTTAAACATAAAAATCACACTCCTTTGGATTACACATAGAAATGGCGTTTTTTAAAATCTTTAGGGATTGGTAAGGATCCTGTTTTTAACAACAGTTGTCTTAACCTTAATACGCTGAACTCACACTTTTTTTCACCACCGCTAGTTATTGACAGCTCTACTAAATGTGCTACTCTCAGTGATCTATCTTGTTCCTTCTCGCTTATGGCAGTTTCAGAAGTTGAAAAACACATTATATCCATCTCATCAGCGGCAGTCGGCGACAACGGCTTGTGTTCCAAAATGATTGCTCTTATCTTCCCCACATCCTTCCTGTTATAACTTACATTTTTAATTATTCCTTATCGTCTCAGGTGTTCCCTTCAATGTGGAAAAAGGCAAAGGTCATTCCGCTTCCAAAAAAATCACATCCTTTGAGTCCTTTTGACTTTCGTCCTATCTTCATACTGCCATTTCTATCCAATGTCTTCGAGCACATTGTTCATGATCAGCTTATTCTCGTTTTCTCCGACACAATAAACTCTTAAGCCCATTCCAATCAGGTTTTCGGCGAGGACATAGTACAGTGACGGCTCTAGTTAAAGTTTCTGACGATATTCGTTACGCAATTGATACGAACTCCTTACCGGACTCGTTTTGCTGTATTTCAGTAGTGCATTTAATTCGGTGGATTTTGATTTGCTCATTGGTGTTCTGAAGACCATTAACTTTTCCTCATCTGCTTTAAATTGGTTTGACTCTTATCTGCGTGGTCGCTCACAATATGTATTTTTAAATGAAATGCAGTCCAACTGGTATGATATAGTTGCGGGTGTCCCTAAGGGGTGCATTTTGTCTCCCTTAGTGTTTTCAACATTTACTACTACAATCACTGCGGTAATTTCTTCTAATTTTCATTTGTAGGCAGATGATTTGCAGATTTACCGTCATTTTAGTATTTCGGATAAGACTAGCGCCCTGATTTCTTTAAATGACGATCTTCGTGCAATTAGCTTGTGGGCTGAATCCAACGGTATTTTAGTTAACCCTTTAAAATCATAAGCTATAATTCTCGGGAGTAGATATCAGCTTGGGGCTATTGATTTTTCCAGTCTGCCACCTATAGTTTACAATGACACTCAGATCTCTCTTTCGACCAGCATCACCAACCTAGGCGTTATTTTTTAGCTCGGAGCTTTCTTGATAGGATTATATTACTAACTTGAGTAAAAAAGTCTAATATACCTTTCATATGTTACATTCTTTAAAAAAATTTCTTCCTACGAAAACAAAAATTTCCCTTGTATAGTCTCTTATACTCCTAATACTTGATTATGGTGATGTATGTTTCCTTGATGATACAGAATCTCTCCTAAATAAATTGGAGAAGCTCCAAAATTCGTGCATCCGATTTATTTTTAATCTCCGTAAATTTGACCACGTCTCCTTGTTTAGAGCTCAACTCAAATGGCTTCCTATACGACTCCGCAGAAATTTACATATTCTATCTCTCCTATATAATATTCTGTACAACCTGTCAGCTCCCTCATACCTGCGGGAGCGTTTTAGCTTTCTGCACTCTACTGATTCCTCATGTCGCTCCAACCGTAGCTCTGTACTTCGTTTCCCCGCTTCGCACTATAATCGTATTTTCTTAATTTTTTACTTTCCAATCAATCAAATTGTTGAATTCCCTTCCTGTCGTGATTCGTGACAGCCCTTTTTTACCTACTTTTAAGAAAAGATTGAAGGAACATTACTTATCGTTGACACAAATACATACTCATATATTATTCTACTAAGATATTTTAATAATTATACTTGTACTTGTTTTATTTTTTACACACTTAATTATTACATTTTTATTTATTTATTCAAAGTATAGCTATAGTTAATTGTTTTTTGTACACGATTTTTTTCATTTTATTTTCACAGCTTCATTTTTTTTGGGTTGGCTGGAAGAAATTTCTTTAGTTAGAGATAAGCTCGCCTTTTGTGCATTTTTAACTTCTCGTGTATTTTGTGTATTTTAGTTTTTTGTGTGCAATAAAGTGTTAAATAAATAAATAAATAAAATGGAGTTTGAGGTACCTAAATTTATTCACCCAAGAGATTTAATATTTGTACCTCAGATTGATAACCTACAATATTTGGTGCCACAGACACCTTTACAGGTGGCTTGTGTTTCTTCTCATCTGAACACCTGTCAACTTCTTAAGAAAACAATAAAAATAATTTTAATATTACTAAAAATAATATCTTTGTCCTATGGCTTACTTGATGAATAAATCTTTATTAGTACGGCTGTGATGTTTAACATTTTGTATCACTGTTTTATGCATTGCAAATTACTATAAGCCTCGTGTCTGGCTGGTTTGCATTTCACAATGTTAAATAATACAGGCAGCTGATTTATGTTGAAGAGAGACTTTAAATAAATGGCAATTTACATATTTTACGTGATTACAAGCAATCGCTGTGTATCGATATTTTATATCATTCGCAAATCATGTGGCATTTCGATATAGTTTTGTGTGTTCCATTCTTTTTTGCCTATTTTTTGTTTCTAGCCAAAATAACACTACACATACATACATATCTTCATGCCAAGTCCCTTACGGTACCCCTTACACTACCCCGTAACACTATTAACACTATTATTGCTATTATCTACATAGTGAACGTTAGTGTCAAAGTTGCACAAACGTTAGTGCAGATTTTATGACGGTGATATCGATGGTGTGAATGTCAATTTATCTGTAAATATTAATTTGTTACTGGTGAATTGTGGTTTGAAATCCACCAATGTACCTATTTCTGCAACACTAATGACAGTGTTACTATCCGGTCCAATGGGTAGGACAGCCGGTAGGCTTACTTATAACATTATTGGTGTCTACAAGCCGCTGTTTTAACAGGTCTCACAGGCCTGTGTTGGTCCGGGGTCTTTTCCAGAAAAGACCCTCTGCCTTCCTACAAGGCAGCTCGTAAAAGGCGAGTATAGGCTTACTGTCACTAACACCATGGCATCTGAATAAGTAGTAGAGTTTCGCAGCAGCTCTCTCGGATTGCTACCACCGCCTTACCTATTCCTGCCACCATAACGTCAGTGCTTTCCGTGGAATGGTTGGCGAATAAGGTAATCGGTAAACTTACTTCTGCTAGAGGCCTATTATCGGGGCTCTGATTGGCAACGCATGGTGCGTACCCCTTCGGTGTCTTTAGGCGGCGTTTTTCTCACCATCAGGAAATCCGTCTGCATATCTATCTCCCAATACAGTTAAATAAATAAATAAAAAATATAGGTAGATGTGGTTTTAATTATGTCCAGAGACATTACAGAGCTTATGCAAATACATTATAGATATAAGCCATTAAATTTAGAGATAATAGCCTACCTAAGGCTTAGATGTTAAACCTTGACCACCTTGTTAATAAGCATGGACTAACTTTAGGAGAAAAATTAAGTTGATATTATTGTCTCTATTACATTTTAATAAATATCATGATACTAGGTTGAACCTCGGAGTACTTTACACCGCGTTTATTAAATAAGACTGTGAGCGTATAAAAGTAGGCGTTAGAAATAGTAAAAGAAAATCCTTTATTTTACATAAACGTATTTGCGACGTATCCATAATTATGTTTAAAATCTACTTAAATCACTGACAAGATCTTTTATATATTCTATTTAAATTGTTTTGCAGAAGTGGCTCAGGTGCTATCTTGGTGTGAAGTGTCTCTGATCTGCAAGGATCGTAAGATTTGGCACTTTACTTATATATATATTTGGCACTATACTTTCTGCCTACCCAGCAAGGGATTCATCGTTAAGATATGTATGTATGTATATTATTCCGTTTACTCGCTGTTTATTTGATGTAATAGAAGCTTTGGTCATTAAAATAAAAGTATGAAGGCAGAGAAATTCCAGTTAGTTTGCTAGAACTATGAGTTCAAACTCATAGTTCTATCTGTCTAGATATAGGTACGCAGTCAAGCTACAACACAGATAACTCATGTATGGCATTAAAATGCTTTCAGAACATTTCAATAGTGTCTACTACATATTTAAGTTGAGTTCGGGCAAGCGCAGTACGGGTTTGTATTCAAATACGAATGCAAAATACTCGCAAATAAATTTGAATGAACAAACATTATGTTTCGACGCGTTACAGTAATTTATGCAGAAAACATCATCATTTTTAGGATTTACTTCTTTTTCGACATTTTTTTTTTAAATTCAAAAAAGTCATAAGGAAATGTGAATTTTCATGAGTATGTTAAAAAAACTGTATTATCGTTAGTAAATATGTATATCACAAGCATAAAATTTAATTGTTTTGAGGTTAAATCGATTTGTGTGATTTGTTCAGACATATTTATATATTTTCATAATCTATAACTACATATAACAGTCGCAACTAAATAAATAAATATTCCTAGGCAAGTCACACAAGTTGAAACTTGGCTGTTACTGAACGATTTTAATACATAGAAATACTAGAATAGATATAGGAATAAATTAAAATAGCATCCAGGAATATATTAATTAAATAGAAACGCAGACATCTAAATGTCTATCACACAAATGCCTGCCCCCGTCAGGAATCGAACCCGAGCCTCGCGGTTGGTCAGTGTTGTTAGGCATGTACGTTAACCAACATTTTATAGAACTCCTAGCGGCCAGATATGTGCTTCGCTACATATATGACAATACAATACAAAATAAAAAAAAATGAAAAACAACTGAAAAAAGTTTCAAATATGACAGCACAATACCCATCTGAAAGAAGTTTCAATTTGACAGTAAAATACCTATCTGAAAGAAATTTCAATTTGACATTAAAATACCCAATAACAAAACGATCCGTCATTTATTGAATTTATTTGTTACAAAAAATGTGATAAATGAAGAACTGCTCGACAGATTTTATGCAAACTTCATATAAACCATCTACTATATAGTCCGAACAAAGCCTAAATATTTGGTTTGAATAGGTGAGGCCGTTCTTGAGTTAAACAATTACAACGAAAAGTGGCATCGTTTTTTTTATATATATAGATAAACATAAACAAATATGGATTAGTGATCTGGCACGGCAAACAACAGGAAACAACCTACACATTATGCATATTTACTCAATGAACTACAGTGAAACAGTACGTAGAGGCCAGTAAAACAAAAAAGTTCAAGAAGCCTGTTAGCTAAAAATAGTTCGAGAAACCTAATGATGGCCGGGGGCTAGAAACTGAAATTTAATTGTTCGTTTGACCTGGAATAGGACAGTTCCTCTATGAAAGTCTGTCTTCTTTTATGAATATTTTTTTATTATTTTAAAAATATACGTTAATTTGAAAAAAAAAAAAAAACATATGTGAATATCTTAACAGTAGCATTTCATTTAATTAAATCAAATACCCGTAAAATAAAAAATGGTAAAACATTGTATTTTTTACACTAGAATTGCATCTTTTGATATTTTTTCCCATTAAAAAATATTATTGCCTCTGTGGTCTAGCAACACCTAAACGTGTTGGACTTGACTGCATGAGGTCATGGGTTCGAATCCTGGGTCGGGAACCAAAAAGAGAATTTGGTTTTTCCAATTTTCTAATAATAAAAAAATGTTGCTCAGGATTGGATATATGTCCGGTAGGCGATAGGCTTGCCACCTATCACATTGTGGGATTTAGTGTCTTCGGCTAGTCGTGGGTGGCCTAGTTGTGCCTCTGCCTACCTCTTCGGGGATATGGGCGTGAAGATACTACCATAAAAATATTACAAGCTCTTGTTTTTTATGACAATCACAATATATTTAGCTATATTGGAAAAAGGTGTCGCCTTTACTTACTTACTTTAATTTTATTTTATTTTTTTATTTAGAATCTATACTTGCTATCGTCGGCACTTGGTGGAATTCCATTGTATATACACGTTTTTTGGAGTTAACACTTGTACTTATCCACTGTATTCTTTATTTAACACTTTCTGTTACTTTCTAGCCAACCGGTTTCACTTTTTACAGCATCATCAGGGCTTTGAAAGTGTTAAATAAAGTATACAATGGATAAGTACATGTGTTAACTCCAAAAAGTGTATATCTTTTTATTTATTCAATATTTTTTAGATTCGTTCGTATTGCCTCTGTGTCCGGTGTTGGACTTCACTTCATAAGATCCCGGGGTCAATCCCCAGGTCCGCAAAGAAAAAATCTGTTTTTCGTAATAAAAAACATCGTGGCCGGGACTGGCTGTGCCTATTTGGCGATAGTTTTGCGATCTATCACAACGTTAGATTTAGTGTCTGGCTAGTCGTGGGTATCCTGTTTGAACCTCTGCCTACCAATTCGGGAATACGGGCGTGAAGATACGGCTACTACTATAAATTCGTACAATTTCATCTTTCCTAGTTTTGCCCGTGATATTACATTTTTTTTTACATCACAAACTTTTCATAGATATAGAGACATATTGTAAGAAACTTCTTCACTTCAATTTCTGTCTAGTCACTAATTAGTAAGCGTTTAAGTTATAACTCATCCTTCATACTTATTGATTCTAGATACATGAAATAAAACTAAAAAGTAATTATAGAAACATAGAAAATCCATAAAATAAAAAAAAGAAAACAAATAATAAGCTGCATAGCGTATCTCTTTAAAAAATAATATTGTTCAACTGTAACTACTTTGGAAATAGTTTTGTAAATTATACAAATACCAACAAATTACAAAATCTCCGAAAATATCAATCTGGACCCAGGACATACTCTTTAACTAATGAAATATCTCTTATGGGCTATGATAATTTTAAACAGGTCAAGCTTTCTGATTTTTTCATTCATTTACATCAAGATCAATCAAATAAATTACATTGTATTGTATCTGCTAAAAAAGAAACGGAAATGGAATGTTATCCCAAATTTGCAAATCCGACGAACACCTTTTCATAAACTGGAGAAATGTTTTATCAAAAAATAAGTTTGACTAAAAATATAAAGTTAAAATTTCAAAGAAGGGTGATATTACTTCCTGTTTATTGGTCAAGCAATAAAGATTATTATTAGAGACATTATGACATAAACGGAATTGCCAATAAATGGCCACAAACAGAAAACATTAGTGCACCAAACTAAACCTCTAAACTAAACTCGAAGGAATGTAATATGATTTAGTCTCAAGATACGTGCAATAAGTTAGTTTCTAACTAACTTTCCGCTGTATCTTGCTTCGCTTTAGATTGCAAGTTCAGACTAAACTACTAGATTCAATAGAATAAGTTCTCACCGATCACGTGTAGCACGAACTTGTAATTTCTTGTTGGAGATACTTTGAAGTCGACTCTGCAGCGATAGAGGGCGCGGTCTGTGGGGGCTACATCCCGTATGCGTAGGGCAGAATGCGGCGTGGCATGCCATCTCGCTCGGCCTGCTAAAGACGCATCCGCCCAGTGGGCAGATGGTCCTTTCACGCGACCATCATAGCTGAAACAAGGATTAATTTTAATAATTTTATAGTTAAAACAAGAAACTTAGAAAACTTAGACGAAAAACCTTAACAAGAAAACATAGCATAAACAAAATATTCCTTTTAATAACAATGAAAGTCATTGTCTTCTTTTTTTAATATATATATAACTCTCAAATGTTTAAGCTCAATTAATATGTCATAGATAATCCATGTTTCAAATGTAATCAAATTGTTGTTCTGTTACTATAAACTAAGAATTACTGCCTTTTCAAAATAAATTTATATTCTTAACAATTAATAAATAAAGATTGATTCGTAAAGACACGCATGTTTTGAACACTTTTTTTTTATTATTTATGTTTTTCACTAATATTTTATCCATTAGAGCTACCAATGTTGTGTTGTGTTGGTAAAATTTTTGACTGTATTAAAACCACCTCCTAACTAGTTTAGTGTTTCTTAAAGTCGTTTTCGAATTTAAAAGTAGTGTAGCTGGTTAACTTACTCACAAAGAGGTTTGTTAACTCAGCCTAAGATTAGGGCGGATACCACATTGCTGCCGCACACCGCACTGGTATGCAACAGTGCAGATTTTAAATTTGAAACATTGTCGCAAGAAGATGCAAGGTTAATGTGTTATACAGTGCGGTATTTGTTAACAAATCACGCTTTTTCAGTGATAACTCAAAAACCGCAGCGGTGTGCGTTGATGAGCTGCGACGAGTGCGATATCCGTAAAAGCAGTTAGTTAAAAAGTCTAATTACTTTTATTTAAAAACAAAAGTTTTAGCAGAAATCTTGATATTTTTATACTCGTAACAGAAATTATGTACTTTTATTGTTTCAGTTACGACATTTTTAAAATATTTACTGCTTTTGTGAAAAAACTGGCCATTTATAAACATATACATTACACGGGGCACATTGAAAGTTTTGTAGTTCTAGCTAATCGGAACTTTTTGAATTTCGAATGTTATGTTTTAAAACTTTGCAACCTTCTTAGTGACAAAAAAAAGCAATTGACGGGTCACAATTTGTCAATTCTTTTATCACACATCAAAGTTCTACATATGCAACGAAAATGAAATTAAGTCGAAAAGAGTTTAGAGCAAAGATCTTTTATGATTTTAAAAGTTCTCTTTCTCTGCAAGACTGTGCCGCTTCTCTTCAAAATACTTTTGGGAGAGAAGCACCTTGTTTGAGTACCCTGACGCGATGGTTTGCTGAATTTAAGAGAGGTCGAGTTTCTTTACATGACGAATTTCATGAAGGGCGGCCTTCAACAGCCGTCAACGAAAATAATGTAGCTACTGTTAAGCGGTTAATTAAAGAAAACACTCGGATTACCTATAAGACAATTCTCCTACAGCATGAAAACGTTTT
>NJDC01022774.1:17024-37687 GCA_002245475.1 Calephelis virginiensis | reverse complement strand
AAATGTTTTATTTTCCTTCCAAAATTGTGAATAATAATTTATATTTGTAACCCTAGAGCAAGCAATTTAAAATTTACACTTTTGTTGACACCGAAAAATAGCTCCAGATTGTGCAGGAGCCCAAGAAGAGATTTAGACAGTTTTTTTTTATTTATCTACTGACTAAACATAAAATACAATATCGAGTAAGAATATAATTTAAAACCTACAAAGGTGTGGAAAAAAGTTGTCTATTTATTTTTCGTATATTTATGTTTTTGTTTCTCGATATACACGTCATTCTCAGTCACGTCAGATTTTTATATGGGAAGATACAACGTAGCATGATTTAAAACCCCTTAAATCTCAAAATAAAGTCCCCTATATAGAGTCGTGCGTGTAAGATATTCGGTCTATTTTTTTAAGATTAAAGAATGCATTTCATGTTAAAGAACGTTGTATTTATTGAACGCCAGTAAGTAAGTGATTAAATATAATGACGGGTTGCGCATGACGTATGGGGAAGGGACGGTCAGACACTTTCAAAAAAGCAAGTCATCTATGATTATTATCCGTTACGGAGACCTGTCCAGTAGATAGAATTTCGTTATCAGAGATACATTAGGTATACACACTTATCAATATTTATTGCACTCGTCAATGATTAACTTATTATATATTATTAACTTATTATATATAATATATAATAATTAACTCGTCAGTGACAATAATAAAATCGTTCTTTTAACTTCTGCACTCGTCAATACTTAAGTGACAGTAATTGTTATTTTAACTTCATGGCGTTCTCAGCCCCGCTGCAGTGTAAACACCAGACCTTTTTTAACCACTTTATCGACAAAATCAGATAGGTTTTCATGACGCTGGAGTAACTACGCATATACCATCCTGGGCTCCCCTACTATGAGATCAATACAATAAGATTATTTCTAATAGTCTATTAACCTATTAATATAAATAGAAAAATGTGTATCAAACGGATCATACTTAATATATGTACGCCTTGAACATCGCATTCGCAACAATGCGGTCACAGAGTTCGGTAACGTGTATCGAGCAGCAGATGGAAAATTGTCACAACAGATATACAAAGCGAATGGGAATGGACCAGACGATTACATCTCTCGGGTTTTGGTCGAAGGTGGTGTCATGAGTGTCAAAACCTGCGTGTTTGTTTCAAAAAACTATTTAATTTGGTGGACGCTATGCATCTCTGCAAGAATCTTGGCACTCGACGCCATCCGCCAACCGTGCACATGAATTTGCGTGAAGATATATAAGTATGTAATTTCCGTATTTGCATCAAAAATCAACAAAATTGAGCATTGAAATATATTGAACCCCTTGAGAAGAGCATTAATTGCTTTTTGTTCCCTCGGGAAATCAAAACTTCTGTACGCAAACGACCCCACGTTCATGAGCTAGTTTCTAGTGGTCTGGCGTAAATTTGACTTCTTGAGGTACGATTCCTGGGTCCGAAAACAAAAAAAATTAATTTTTACCATACAAATTGAACGGGTGGAACGAAGTTCGTCGGTGCAGCTAGTAGTATATAAAAGAAAGTCGTGTTTATTCCTTAGTTATAACTCAAGAATGGCTAAAGTGATTTGGCTGGCATTCACATCACTATTGTAATGTGTCAAACTGGCCATCATAGAGTGCCGCTAGTATACTTACATAACATAAAGCAATAACGTAAACCAAGAAAACAACACGACCGTATTAGACACAATCACAAATATATTTTCCCTAATACAAAAATAATTCTTACGCAACTCCCATTCATTCGATCTCATTGACAGTTGAATGAAATCTCGTGGTGGGAGGGACGATTGGAGTTAGCGTATGTGAAAATATATTGTTTATCTAATCTGTTGGTTCCGCAAGGGCCATCGCACATCTTTTCAATAACATTGATCTGTATGTTTTTTTATTTGTGACTCGATTATTCCGTCAATTATAGATTTCGATGATTCTTTCTTAGTAAGTTTGGTCACAATTCAAGTGATTCTGTATACAATTGACAAATGGTTTATAAGTTATATTTAACAATGCATGTTTGTGTATCTACTTTACGTGTTATATTAAATTAAAGCCCATTTGAACGTTATATATTTTTTGGTCAGCGAATAAATTGTGTACGTTAAAGTAAATTAATTAATAATAAAATATAACAATAAATAAAATACTTTTAATTGTGATACATGTAGATTTAAAGTTAAATATGCATATAGTTTCTATTTATCACTTCATAGCCTAAAATGAAGTCGATTTCCGCTGTATGTTCTCAAAATGTATGCTTAGATCTTTAAAGTTACCGAAACGGAATTCAGAGAGGTTTTTTTCCTAGTTCAATTTTTTTTTATGTTATTGGGAGGCAACAAGCAGACGGATTTCCTGATGGTAATAAATGCCGTCGCCTATAGACACCAAATGTGGTATTGGTACGTTGTCCACCTGAGGCTAGGATGGTTAGCTTCCTGCGTAAGTAAGTAAACCGGCTACCCTACCCTCCAACCGAAGCCACGACAATGAGGAGCATTGTCATTTTGCGGAAGGAATAGGTAAGGCGGTGGTGCCTGTATGTCCGGGCGAGTCGTTGCAGGACTCTACCTAGTAAAATTGATGTACAAGGAAGTTATATATACTGACATAGAATTTCACCTGTCAATGAGAACTATTGTTTTGTACCCCTCGTGTAACGGTGAGAAGGGCTGCTAGTGATGAATATTTAAACTGCTAGAGAGGAATATATATAGTACGTACGCAATTGTACGTATTAAAGTTACAGTGGTTTGTAACTAATGAATAAAAGTCGGGACATTTGAAAAAAGTAAATTCGGTTTGTTTTTATATGATTTCTAGACTATATGTTTTTGTTTTGTCATATACGTACCTACACATATAGTTTTTTTATATAACACATCCTAATCTTATCCTATTAGTTTAGTATTATAAATGCGAAAGTTTGTCTGTTTGTTTGTTTGTTACTCCTTCACGTAAAAACTGCTGAACATATTTTCATGAAATGTGGTACACACATAGAGGGTAACTTGGATTAACACATAGGATAGTTTTTATTCCGAAAAATGTTCCTGTGGGACCATTGGTACGTCGACAATAAATAAACAGGAAATATCGACAAATGAAATAAAATATATCGCGATTATCCCGTATAGGTAATTAAAATGTTAATAATACACCACGATTTAAGTTTAAAATCACATGTTTTCCCTATTTATATAGCCGTTTTCGTCTAATCCATTTTGTGTTCAAAAATACTATTGGCACAAACAATACAATATAATATGTAAAATTATGCTCAAAGAATATTTTTTTAAAACAGGGCATTTTATTCTTTTATACTTACCACTAATATGCGATGACCTTTATATGAATACATATAATCTTTGCAAAACGCGCAATATAATTCGCAGAGGCGTTGAAATACGTATAATGTTTACCTTCGACATGAAAAGGCTATTTTTATTTTTTATCCAAAACAACTCATTCCTGTGACATCCTACACTCCGTTAAATATTTTCTCTCGTTTTACACATCGGCGTCATGACAATACTACCAAATACTCACGGCTTCGAAAAAAAAGCGAGGACAAACATATCAGGTTCAGATAGTATAAATATACGGCACCTACAACAACATACAACAATTATATTCCTGTAGAACTAGCAGTCTGGCCCAGCTTCAATGGGTCGACAAACTTGTATGTACATACTAGCAACGTGTCCCAGCTTCGCGTGAACAAAGTTCTGTGTTAATATACATATAAACCTTAATCTTAAAACCTTCCTGTTCTCTCACTATTAAAAGAACGCATCAAAATCTGTTGCACAAGCTTAAAGATCTAGCCATACATATGGAAAGACAGCGGGAGGGGATTCTGGTTCATACTATACAGTGATGTACTGGCATTAAGACTTCGACGTACTCAAAAAAAAAGTTAACTTCACGAAACAAAACAATTATCCTCTTACGGCAAATGTCAATAATGTATCTCAATCTAATAGATTTCAAGCAATCTAAATAGCTGCGTATCCGCCGGCCTATCCTATACCTCATTCCCATATTTATCCTATGCACAGATATATTATTGGCAAGCGATAACATAAAAATGGATCAAAATGTCAATCTTGGACAGCGAGTTTTGGATAATGATTATTAATATTGGCCGTTAGTCATTTCATAACAATAATTTAATTTTAAATAGTTGTATTTATGCTAATGAAATTTAAAATCCCTTTATTTTTAAAATCCGTACTAAATTTTGGTAATGAAATGTAATCATCACAATATGGCGTCCAAAATCCGCCATTTTGTTGTTGAATTGTTTCGGTTTATGCTACTCGGAACTCGTACTATCAATGCCTTATACGTTATTAGCCAAAGATTACAATATAATATTAGGGCAGTTATTAGCGGTCCGGTACGTGCTTCGCTACGTATATGCCCGCATGTATGGCATAACGCAACAAAAGAAAAAAACAATTGTAAAAAGTTTCAATATAACAGCACAATCCCCATCTGAAAAAAATGCCAATTTGACTGAAAAATAACCATTAACAAAATGATCCGCCATTTATTGAATTCATTGGTATAGACTAGCTGACCCAGCAAACTTCGTTTCGCTTGACATTAATGCTTCGATAGTAGCGCAGTCTGTCGGATCCAATGTGAAACATTCCAAAATCAACAACTACTTATTATTAAAAAATTAATTAAAAAAACATTTTCCAGGGGACCAAATTGTGAATCTAAACCATTCTCGAATTCCCTTGAACACACACAAAAAGTTTCATCAACATCGGTCCAGTCGTCTAGAGGGAGTTCAGTGACAAACACACAAACACAAGAATTATATATATTAAGATAATGCTTTATGAACTAAGAAATTGACATACATTCGAAAATCGTAACCTTATTTTGCAGCACTCGAATAACAATACGCGCGAAACGCAAACTTAGTTCAGCCTATTTAATAAAACATTTCCTTAAGTCATTGAGAGTATTTGTGTAATCTGATGATCGATCACCAACTTTCTTGGAAATGAGTTTGTAATATGAATCTGATAACGTTTGAGCTGAATGCCGAAGTCAGAAACCCCGATATTGTCTTTCTTTTTATATTTACTTTTCTTTTTTTATGATGTTTGAAGGCAAACAAGCAGATGGATTTCCTGATGATAAGACATTCACGCCGCCTAGAGACACTAAAGGGGTAATGGTGCGTTGCCAACCTGAGGCCGGGATGTTAGGCCTCGAGCAAAAGTATATTTACCGGCTACCTTACCCTCCTAACCGGAATACGTCAATGCCAATCACTGACGTTATTGCGGCAGGAATAGGTAAGGCAGTGGTACCAATCTAAGAAACTCCACCACCTAGTCAGATGTCACGGTCTAAGTGACGGTAAGCCTATGCTCGCACGGGGAAGATTTACTTCTTCTAAGCAAATTAGATCGTAATTAAATCATGCTCTAACAGTTAATCTTTGAGCCAACAGAGTAGGGATGTAAAAATATTCGATTATTAAAAAAAACGACTATTTTTAAGTTAATCGATTTTTATCATTCGATTTATTAACCAAAAATAATCGATTTTTGTTTCATTATTTCACACAATATTTTCGATTTTTATTAATGACCGCAGCAACGTGGCAACACTCAAAAACTCAGTCGGTAGAACAGTTCAGTCAGTTTTGATATTTTAAATCGATGGTTGTTTAAAAAGTTTCTTTCTAAACTTCAAACTTTGTTTTTAATAATTTTTGCAATATAACCGTTGACTAAATGTGCGAGTGAGTCAGCGGTTTATGATCTGTGGTAATAAATGTCCCATAAAGGCCAAAAATGTGGTTGGAGGGCTTATTTTGTAATAAAAAATAATGGTACAACTTCTTTTGCTTTGATTTATTGAGTTGATTCATTAAATAAAATTATTTAAAAATCGATTTTTTTTAGAAAATCGATTATTTTTAGTAACAAAAATCGATTGTTTGAAATTCGATTATTTGATAAAAATAAAAATCGAATAATAAAACAATCGATTTTTCCCCAGGCGGGATGACTTGCCTGGGGAAAAATCGATTGTTTTATACAACAGAGGTTATTATGACGTCAGGTCTGGTCAGGTCAGGAGTTGGCCGCGTGGCAACTTGTTCGGGTAGGAAACCTCAGCTTTATCTATTGGTAAGGTAGTGGATTTCTGATTGGATTAGTTACTGCGCAGGACTCTATCACCAGGGACCATGTTAGTACCTACCTAAATATTTAACTTATGCTCGCCACCATCGAGCTACCAGGCAGGCTTCCAGTCCATCCTTCGTGCAGACTGGAACACAATGATGGCGATCACCGACGGTGGTAACGCAACACAGTGGTACAGTAAGCAAACGAAATATCTGACCCCCTTGAAGTATAAGACCCTGGAAGTATTTTTCGGGGGTTAGATTTAGTTACTGTGCCTAGTCAGACGGATTGACTATGTACTTCGTTAAATAATGCTGCAATTTTCCCCGTATTGGTCCGGGACTGCTGAGTTGAATAGACCATCTGGGCCTTTGCAAGGCACCTCGTAAGAGGCGAGCACTGGTTAAAATACAGTTAGGAATAGGAATCCAGGTAGGAATCCGCCACATTACCTTTTGCTGTTGCTATAATGACTCGGTCATGTTCCGGTCTGGAGGGTAGAGTAGCCGGTATACTTGCATAATAGGTCTTCAATACAGGACACAAAACAGCAACGCGCCTGTAACACCTATTTTGTTATTTTGTCTATAGACCCGATTGTCTCTTAACATCAATAGATCCATGTGCTTTTTCGCTAACCTATCACATAAAATAATATAATATTTTATTAGCACATACAATAATATATTATCAAACCAACTTTAATACTCAAAGACGTACATTATTACACGAATTAAAACCATATAACATTAAAAACATAAACCCAGTTTCAATAGCATCCTAATATATGAAACAAAACGTTTAGCAAGTTAAAAATACCAATGATAATACCAAGTTATAACTTTTGCCTAAAAACGGTAAAAATCATAGGTAAATATAATTTAATAAAGTAATACGAAATGCCCAGTAATGATTATTAATAATTCCTACGTTCTAACCTGATGAGACGTCACAATACTTGGTAAACCTAATTTATTGACGTCATATTGGTAGCGACTTAAGAGTTACTTAAAGTGACTATTAGCCTAGACAATAATAGACATTGATTGCGTCCCTTTCCGATATTGATTGTATTTGTGACGTCATCAATAGACAAAGAGACCCCGTCATTATAAACATCTTTTTAGATTAACTAATATACACGTAACCTATAACTGACTTAGCTCAGAATATTATTATTTTGCACCAACATAAACCACAGTGATTTATTTCTATGCAATTTTACAAAATATATTTTTAAAATAATTTTTGACATAGGTAATAATTTAGATAAGTTGAATTCAAATCCTATGCTTGTGATGTGGGTGTCAACTAACGATACTAATACTCGTGTATGGAAATACATAATAAATACATTTTAACCGACTTAAAAAGGAGGTTCAACGCCAATAAATTTCTCCATCATTTGGGAGCGGATTGAAAAAAACTATATTAAATGCGTACTTCTGGGCATTGCCACTAAGTCATAATGTTGGTGATCCCCAGTAAATCTCAGAGAAATCGGAAAAAAATGTACTTTTTATTACTTAGAACACGCCTGTGTGGTCTAGCAGTCCAACGTCGGACTTGACTTATAGAGGTCCAGGGTTCGATCTCCGGGTCGGGTAATAAAAGAATAAATTGTGTATTTTCAATTTTCTAATAGAAATAGCGTTGCCCGTTATTGGACATGTGTCTGGTTTGCGATAGGATTGTTTGTAAAACACAATTTGAAGAAAGCTAGTTAGAAGAAACTGAAATAAAAATATTCATTTTTTAAAATCGACAAGCGTAACAATTTTTTGACTTTTTTAATTTGACATTTAAAGACCAGAGCCTTTACCATGAGTTGGTATAAATTACGTTCGGTAAGTTATTTGTTAAAATCTATGACACTTTTGGTCTAGAAATGTGTTTTTATTAGTTACCAATAGAGGCGCTGTTCAAAGTTTTCATACAAATAATTTACAGAGGGCATTTTTTTTATGATATTGGAAGGCAAACAAGGAGAGGGATTTCCTGATGGTAAGAAATTCACGCCGCCTAGAGACACCAAAGGTGGTAGTGGTGTGATGCCAACCTGAGACCGCGATGTTAGGCCTCAAGCAAAAGTAAGTTTACCGGCTACCTTACCCTCCAAACCGGAACACGTCATGAGTCATGAAGTTATGGCGGCAGGAATAGGTAAGACGGTGGTACCAATCCGGGCGAGTCGCTGCGAAAGTCGAATGTCACGGTGTTAGTGACGGTAAGCCTATACTTGCCTTTGACGAGCTGCTTGGCAAGAAGGCAGATGGTCTATTCTGCAAAGGGGCCCGTACCAACACGGGGCATAGAGTTAGAGCACAGAGTACAGTAGTAATTCTTTAAAGTTTAGAGGTCTCAAGATATTTCCCTAGTGAGGGGTGGAAGCAGAAAATTGCTAGAGTCCTCACCTTTAAAAGGCCGCCCCCTAAATTAATTATTCTCAAAAATATTTAAATGTAAAACGACTATCAAAACGTCCTTCCTCGCAATTCTGGCAAGGCTATTTCAGGATGCTTAATATGAATTCTGTAATTCCTCTTATTCTATTTTAGGATTCTCATGAAAAGCACTAAGGAACCATGTTACAAGTAGCAATTTTCGATGCGAATAATATTTTTAGAAGATTTGGCGTCAAACGAATGGATTTTCTTCTGACTCTTACCAGACATGAGAATATGCACGTCTCCTGTAGATACCATACGTGGTATAGGTGCGTTGCCACGTGGATCTGGGTTATTAAGCTGTTTGCGTGAATTGGATTTTCGATAATCTTAACTCACAATAAACAAGACATTACTGAGCACTGACATTGTGGCGGAAATAAATCCCATCACGATTAGTAGTCCCAAAGACTTTACGAGTTTTAGTAATGGTTCAGCAAAAAACATACCTGCTCGACTCTTACGAGATAAGACAGTGAATAAATAAATCCTGATAAAAATTGACACCATAGATATTATAGATCCATCCTTGTAATGTGGCCGAGATTTTTAGCCTATTATGCAAGTCTACCGACTTCACTAACATTATGGTGACATGAATAGGCAAAGTGCTAGGTCTTTAGCCTTAAGTTACTGTTAAAAGTATCTTCACGCCCATATCCCCGAAGAGGTAGGCAGAGGCACAACTCGGGAACCCACGACTAGCCGAAGATACTAAGTCCCACAATGTGATAGGTGGCAAGCCGGGCACATATCCTATCCCGAGCAATTTTTTTTTATATTAGGAAGTTTTCTTCCTTTTTAGACTGTTATTGTTACACACATTACAATGAGATGGAAAAAATAGGTATTACACTTAATAAATAAAATGCCTTTATTTCTTGAAAGATATAAAACAGTAACTTATTTACAATATTATGCAATTTATATACTAAAAACTTAGATTTACTCTATTTTTTTTGGTAAGTATAGTAAATTAACTAATTTTTTTTAATGTTCTACATGAGCCCCTCCACGGGTGTAGGCTTCCTCCAAAGAACTCCTATTTTCTCTATTTTCAGCCGTTTTCGTCCAGTCCATGATAATATATTTATCATAACAAAAATAGAAAACATTTATAGACATAACGGTTCTAATGCTGCTGAGCACAAGTAAAATTATTTTAGGTGTATGCTTTCTTAAGAAAATAAATATAAGAAATGTAGAAAATGAGAGTTTTGACATTACTCTTAACATTTTGGAGAAGTAGAATAAAATTTTGTAAACATATCATGTACAAACTAATCTGACAGTACTAAATGTGTTTCAGCTCTTACTATTGCCATCGTTGAAAAAAGAAAGCGATAACTCAAAATTAGTTTAGCGAGTGCCCAAAAAAATTAACCACCATTATTAACATGTTTAACAAGTATTAAACAATACGATTAGAAAAAAAATCATAAAAACTTACAAACAAAATTATTCTGATCAATACAATTAGCTAGTGCGCAACAAAGTATCATCATTCATTATACATATATTTAACAATTATTAAACACGTACGATTAGAAAAAAAAATCATAAAAATTTACATACAAAATTGTTTTGGACGAGAGCTCTTTGCCTATAAGCATCGTGATTACAATCGTGATTACGACCCAGCCATTCGTAACATTTATTGGATTTTTTAAGCAACATTGTAATTTGACTGATTTAAAGACGAAATAACTTATTTTTCACTGACTATAAAAAGAACGAGGCTCGCAATTCAACTGCATTTTGGTTGTGTGTTATAAATACATATCTTCACGCCAAGTCCCTTACAGGGTATGCAGAGGGTATCGAGTACCAAACCACACGATCTTTCCAAACCTGCCAGGTTTCTCCACATTGATAACCCTTTTCATACAAACACGCCTTCGGATAACACCCTTGCTATTTGATTGTGAAATGTCAACCTAGGTCTCCGAGGGTACCTACATCCATCCCATTCGCTTTGTATATCTGATTCGCCAATCTTTCATCAGCCATTCTTTCTACATATTCGAACCAGCAAAGCATGCCCTTTCTCATTTTAACACCAACATTTTCTTTCAATCCCAATCTTTCTCGGATATCGCTATTACGATTATGTTATTTCGTAGCTTTTGTTGAATGAACCAATTTTGATTATTTTAAATTAAAAAAATTCTTATTTTTAGGCTTTGAATGCTAAGAAAAACGATTAAATAGGCGCATTGTTAATATTTACAAAATTAAAAAAATTAACCTTAGTTATATTTTATTGAATCAGGCGTTACTTTGCGGAAATCCATTATAAAAGATGTAACTTTGACTCGTGTGTCGTCGTTTGTACGGTACGGTCGAATTCCTGAGGATGCCTCGGTGTAGAGGCGAAACGTACGTCGAGTGCGATTTGGTGTTCTCTGTGGTGAGTGCTTCGACAAAGTTGGCGAAGGACGTGACAAGTGGTTTTGTTTCCCGTGTTCGGACTCTATTTGTGATCTGGTCGCGGAGGTGGGAGGTGGGAACTTTAGGTAGGGTTGTCACATGTAAAGAACGTGACAATTTATATTGTTTCCCGAGCTCTTCCTATAGTCGTGTTCTGGTCGCGGAGGTGGGTGGTGGGAACGTCAGTTAGGCTTGTCACATTCTGTGTCGTTTGGAGGATTATTTGCCACAACGGTTACACTGCTTACGCGGAATTAGCAAAATAAAGGCTTATTTTACATCTTTTAACCTTAGTTATAATCAATTCATACATAACGTAGTAAATAATAATCTTAATAAATATATAATAAAGCTGACATACAGCTTTCATACTAAAATCGTATTGCATCGTAATCGATCCATTCGTTTAGGAGTTATGATGCCACACACATACATACGCGTAGACACGTCAAACTTAGAACATCTCTTTTTTTCCGTCGGGTGTTAATAACTTAGGTCACTCAGGTTATTGTAAAGGAGTAAAGTAATTGTTTAAAAACATCTAATGGTAATACCACATTTTAAACTTTTTAACCCCAAAGTATGCAAGTTATACGTTTTAAGTAGTATCTTCACGCCCATATCCCCGAAGAGGTAGGCAGAGGTACAATCAAGGCACCCACGACTAGCCGAAGATACTAAGTCCCACAATGTGATAGGTGGCAAGCCTATCGCCAACCGGGCACAATTACAATCCCGACCAACATTTTTTTTATTAGAAAATTGGAAAAATCCAATTTTCTTTTTGTTGGCCGACCCGGGATTCGAACCCGGGACCTCATGCAGTCAAGTCCAACACCCGGACCGCTAGACCACAGAGGCTATCACACAGAGACATACGTTTTAAATTTATAAATAACATAATATCTGGCTATGCAAAGTATTTATTGGATCTAGCACTATAATCAAGCTAGTAAAATAATTTCTTATCGGTAAAACATTTTTCACTTCTGAATCAATGCAGAAGTTTTTATCTTCTGGCGATCTCGTATCCGGGGATAATATTAATAATATGATAACTCAAAGAAAGGTCGGATTGTCCCGTGGATAGAAGCATTAAGTGTTATACTGCTTCTAGGTCAAATATTACCATTTCAAAGCGAATATTACCATTTCATTTTATTGTCGCTTTTAACTGTGTCCTCACCGTTGAAGTGGGATATCATTTAAAATCAAGTAGCTATTGACGAATCTTATACTTTCCACAACGTAATGAATATTTTATGATATATTATTATAATGTCTTATGACTTTATGTGTGTCTGTTTAAAAAAAAACCTAATATAATATAAATAAAAAACAGTGAAAAATAAGCAAGTGTAAAGTATTTTTACACTTCCAATTCCAATCGAGTCCAAAAATAAGGAATTTCTCAACTAGAAAATGTTTTTATATTACCCTGTATAAAAACATATTCTAGTTGAGAAATTCCTTATTTTTGGACTAATATAATATAAATAAAAAACAGTGAAAAATAAGCAAGTGTAAAGTATTTTTACACTTCCAATTCCAATCGAGTCCAAAAATAAAAAACAGTGAAAAATAAGCAAGTGTAAAGTATTTTTACACTTCCAATTCCAATCGAGTCCAAAAATAAGGAATTTCTCAACTAGAATATGTTTTTATACAGGGTAAGCTTTTAAGGATCGGCCAAATTTTAAAATTAGATGGTGTGGCCGTGTTGGTCCGGGCTCCTTTGCAGAATAAACCATCTGCCTTCCTGCCAGGCAGCTCGTAAAAGGCGAGCATAGGCTTACCGTCACTAACATTTGACTAGGTGATAGAGTTTCGTAGCGACTCGCCCGGATTGGTACCACCGCCTTACCTATTCCTGCCGCCATAACGTCATAACGTGTTCCGGTTTGAAGGGTAAGGTAACCGGTAAACTTACTTTTGCTTGAGGCCTAACATCCCGGCCTCGGGTTGGCATCACACCATTACCACCTTTGGTGTCTCTAGGCGGCGTGAATTTTTTACTATCACGAAATCCGTCTGCTTGTTTGCCTTCCAATATCATAAAAAAAAATAAAAAAAATGGTGATGCATTTTAAATACTATTGGCAAATTGTAATATTTTCTTTTATAAACATTCATTTAAAATAAGCCTGCAAAAATGCTTCACTTAGTGTCATGCTTTGTCTTACCTAGTACGAGTCATGACGTCACCAGCCTGCGAATGCGACTGCGTTTGGTGGGAACCAGTTTGATGCTTTGTTTACGTGATAGCCATGAATCTTGTTTTTTTGCGATGGATAAAAATTGTAAATTGTTTTTTGTTTAATTTTAGTTCTTTCTTAGAATAAAAGTGTTATCGATTCCGAACCGTTTCTCAAAATTTGGCTGGTGCTTTAGATGTAACCCTGTATATATTTGTTACGCAATTACTTTCGTAATTTTTTTTTTTCGATTTCGATTCGTAAGTACATTCGTAGTGATCGAGGTTACAGATTTACCTTTGATACTACCTTTGCAATTCATCTGTAGTTAATATTTGTAAAGTATTAGGAAATAGCGAATTGATTAGCGATTAGCGATTTTTCCCCGTGTTGGTCCGGGCTCCTTTGTAGAATAGACCATCTGCCTTCCTTGCCAGGCAGCTCGTAAAAGGCGAGCATAGGCTCACCGTTACTAACACCGTGACATCTGACTAGGTGGTAGAGTTTAGCAGCGACTCGTCCGGATTGGTACCACCGCCTTACCTATTCCTGCCGCCATAACGTCAAGACGTGTTCCACTTCGGAGGGTAAAGCAGCCGGTAAACTTACTTTTGCTTGAGGCCTAACATCCCAGCATCAGGTCGGCAACGCACCATTACCACCTTTGGTGTATCTAGGCGGCGTGAATTTCTTAACATCAGGAAATCCGTTTACTTTTTTGTCTTCCAATATCATAAAAAAAAATTGTGATGAATTGGATCATAAGATAGGTTGAGTGAGATTCAGAGGTGATTTGGCACTTAATAATATTTTCTTTACTTAGATGTAAGTATTAAATAAGTTGGAGTCAGATTTTTACAGTTTTTCTAACCTTAATTCAATATTTACATACTTGTACTACGTAACTTACAATATAGAAAAAAAAGGTGTGTGTGCGATTCACACACGATAGAAGTGAAACTTCAGTAAATCGACAAAAGAATGAGATGAATATATGTTTGTGTCTCTTACCTGCAAAAGAATGAGATTAATATATATTTGTGTCTCTTACCTGTCGTTTTTCCGTTGCACCTGTTTTGAAATCACAACGATTCGGAAGAAGTTTCACTTCAATAAGTAAACATTCTTTATTATGCATCAACAGTTACAATTTTATAAACTGGTGGTAATTCTACTGAGCACCAACTGAACTCATTTTAAGTATATGCTATCTTTTTCTAATGAAACGAAAAGAAAAAAGATGGAACATTTTAGATATGTCAGATTAGTTTGGATATCTACTCGAGACGTTTTTAATCAACATTTTCCGAGGTATAGATTAAAATTCTGTAGAAATGTCATGTATCAATTAATCTGAAAGCACTAAATGTTTTTTGTCTCTTTCTATTTCTATCGTTGGAAAAACATAGCGATAACTTAACATGAGTTAAGTGGATGCGCAACAAAATTACTATCTACCACTTAAAAAAATTATATATAAGTTAATATAAAGCTTCGGGGCGTTCTTTTTTTTTTAGTCTTATGTTTTAGAGGGGTTTTGTTCAAAGACATGTCAACCCCATCGTACCCGATCACACTTTTGTCCCTCATATTACAAAAAAAAAAAATATATAAAAATTAAATACTTAATAATAATTATACTATACCTAAATTTTGTCAACTAGCTAACCAATATCGTTAGCTAGTTGACAAAATTTTTTTGCCAATTCTGTGTTTGGACTTGACAAAATTTCCTGCACTAAACCTACACTGTTTTCGTTTAACTGAAATTCTTGCACCAGTAATGTTCTTTCATTTTTGTTCCGACCACATTCCATCAGCAAATGTTGCACATCTTCTATCTTATCACAAAGTTCACAATTAGGTGAATCTTTTTTTTTCATTAGGTATGCAAAATTTGCAGATGGATAATGTCCAGAACGTAGTCTTATTGCTAACTTAACATAATTTCTATGGACACCAGTATTAAACCAAGAGGAGGAAGGAAGTTCCCCTTGTATACTTTTGTACCAAATACCTTTTTCTTTACATCTGTTATTAAAATAAAGTTTCCAGTTATTAAAAGATATTTTTTTAAATTTTGTGAAATATTCATTAAAATCTGGCGCAAAATTAATCAATCTGCCCTCTGTTGTTGCTAATTTTGAATTTTTATCTGCCTCGTCATTACCACTTATTCCAATGTGTGAAGGTATCCACTGTAGTTTGAAATTTGCTTTTTTCTGTTTTAAAATATTTATATAATATAAAATTTTAAAGGCTATCGTCTGACCTCTGTAAGCAGAGGAACAGCAAGCCAGATGTTGTAACGCACTCTTACTATCTTCTTCTTTACCAAGGAACCGTAACTGCTTATGCTTAAAAGGGTTTTAAGCAGATATTTTTATAACTGTTTTGAGAAACCCCTTTCTTCAGAAAAGCTTTTAAAGGCAAACTTATATAAATAACCCTTTTATTTCAATTAATTTGCCTTCAGTGTCTTCAGAAGTTTCGTGGTTAATTAGTTTCGAAATAAAACTGAATTGGTCTTACACGTTTTTGTGTGTTACATATTTTAAAATGTGGAAAATAGACAAGCCCGCTGAATTTCTTGCCAGATCTTCTGTGAGTGGTCGCGGTCTAGTCCGATAGTAGATAATAGTATTATATAGACGTGTCCCAACTGCCTCTTGTAAAGTAGAAAGTATCTTCATATATCCCCGAAGAGGTAGGCAGAGGCACGACTAGCCGATGACACTGAGTTCCACAATGGGATAGGTGGCAAGCCTACCGCCAATCGGGCACATATCCAATCCCGAGCAACATTTTTTTTATTAGAAAATTGGGAAACCTAAATTTTCTTTTTGTTGCCCGACCCAGGATTCGAACCCGGGACCTCATGCAGTCAAGTCCAACAGCTGAACCGCAAGACCACAGAGTACTCACTGTCTCTTGTAAGTCTTGTTATTTTCTATTCTACTCTATTGCATTCTAAACAGTGTATAAGTACATGGATCTCCTAGTGGTAAGAGATAACCGTATCTAATAAGACACTCTAGCGGCCAATGTTAATAATGTATCTCAATCTAATGGATTTCAAGCAATCTAGATAGCTGCGTATTCGGCGGCCTATCCCATACCTAATTGCCATATTTATCCTGTCCACAGATATGTTATTGGCAAACGATAACATAAAAATGGATCAAAATATCAAACTTGGACAGCAAGTTTTGGATTTGGATTGATTATTAATATTGGCCGTAGATGTGCTACAACTACTATATAAGCTGCAGATGCGTCGTTGTCCTGTGGTCTAAATATTAGTCCTATTGTGCAAATCTACCGGCTATCTTACCCTCCGGGCCGAGACAGGACTTTGTCCTTATGGAAGTAGAAATAGGTAAGGAGTTGGCTCTTGCTATGAAAATTCCTGCACAACACTATACCACCAGTGGTCTTGCTAGTAATGGCTCATTTAATCTATGCCCACCTTTAACGAGCTGCCGGCAAGGAGGTAGATAGTCTATCCTACACAGAGGATTAGGACCAATAGAGATTAAATATAATACACGATTTGTTTTTGTTGAAACACGACTAAGCTTTTTCGTTGAAAATATTTTGAAAACCTTACAACTCCTTGAAAATCCTATCCCAAATCAATTTGACTTAACCGGGACTAACAAAATTAGAAAGCTTATCCGTAACATTGGTTAAACCGTTCTAAAGGCTTAATCAAATGAAAAGTTTTTCCGTGACCTATCTTTACTAGATTTCTATGACTGAAATATTGCTAGGTTTTACCTTTTCTCAAATACTTTAATTAACACTTAAAAAATCAACGGTTAAATTGAGTGTCCCTTTTCAATAACCCTCGACAAAATTTGTATGTAATGTGGCCAAGAATCACATTAATTACGTCAGATTCCGAAAAAAATCGCAACATAATCGTTCCGTCAGTTCAAAAGATATGATGCTAAGGACAGACATACACACACAGAGCGAGAGCAAGCTTATAATACCCCTTTTCTGTCAGGGGTCAGAAATACATTACAATCGTGGCCCATTGACACCATAGGTATTATACCTACGCGCGTCATGTGGATGAAGTGTTAGGCCTAGTTTGCAAGTCCGCTAGCAACACTACACCATACAGTACCAGAAACCGCAACAGCGGTAGCTGAATATCTCAACAGGTTTCCGAGAGAACAACTAAAAACCTAATAATGTTGCGTGGCGATCTACAACTGTGCGATTCCGAAGACATTTCTTTCCTCGCACAACATCTTTGTGGAATCATTTACCGAGGGCGGTATTTCCAAACGATTATGACTTAGGGACCTTCAAGAAAAGAGCGTACTCATTCCTTAAAGGTCGGCTACGCATCTGTGATACTCCTGGTGTTAAAGATATCGGTGGGTGGCGGTGATCACTTTCCATTAGGTGACACACTTGCTCGTTTACGTTTACCTCCTCTTATATAAAAAAGATCAAGCGAAACCGAGGGGAAAAGTTCTAGAAAAAAAGCAATAATGCACAGAAACATTATTGAAAACGTCTAGAGGACGTGCTCGGATTATTCAAAATATTTCAGTGAAGTGAAAGCTCGAGTTTCAATAATATTTCAATCCAACTTTAAAACTTCGATAGTGATATAAATTGGATATTTATTGCATGAACTGGATGGATTAATTGATCTAGTGCTGTTAATCGTAGTCGTCGTGTTATTAAGCGTTAATGTCACTGGAGTAGTTGTTTCTCAAGTTATATGATTATATACTAAATCGAAATTAAGTTAATATTTTTAATCAACTTTAAAAAGGGATACTTGTTCAACTAGTTATATTAGTAAGTAATCGATTTCACCATCATTTATTAACCAATTTTAAAAAATATTTTTAAGAGAAACAGAGGAAGTACACAACTTTTATCGACGAAATAATTATTTAAATCGATACAGATTTTTTGCATTTCACTGGGCTCATATTATGTTATATAAATAAGTATTTCATATAACATTCGAGTTTACGAACGGTTTGTGTTTTTAATACTAATTTTTATAAAATGTATTTTATACTGATGTTTTATGTCTTAGTTATGTTAACTATCGACCATACAACTAATAATAGAAAAATAAACTAAGAAATCAAGACCTTGATGATCTTTGTATTGGTCTGGATCTTGTTTGTCCAGTCTTACCATTGCTCATAATAGTCTGTGTTTGTATAACTATTTTTTTAAGTGTATTCCATATTTATGTGTTTTTACGTAGTGGTATTGTTGACTAACGACCATAATAAGCATACAACTAATGAACAAATCAAGACCTTGATGATCTTTGTATTGGTCTGAATCTTGTTTGTCCAGTCTTACTTATTAATCATTATAGTCTGTGTTTGTAGAACTATTTTTTATAAAATGTATTTCACATTAATGTATTTTTACGTATTGGTATTGTTGAATAACGACCATAATAACCATACAACTAATGAACAAATCATGACCTTGATGATCTTTGTATTGGTCTGGATCTTGTTTGAACAGTCTTAATATTGCTCATTTTAAAGGTCTGGGTTGATCTTCGATAAACAGATTTATTTTTTCCATGTGAGAGGCGAACCACCACACGGTTCTCCTGATGGTAAGAAATAACGGTGGATTATAGACACCATTGATGTTAGAGGAACATCGCTGTCCTGAGGCTGGAATGGAAGGTCTATTAAGTAAGTCTATCGGCTACCCTAAACTGGAATATGACAGTGGCATTATGGTGGCAGGAATAGGTACAGCAGCCCTACCCGGGTAAGTTATTTCCACAGTACTCTACCACTAGTGGTCTTGTTGGTAATCCTATTAATAATATTATAAATGTGAAAGTTTGTAAGTATGGATGTATGGATGTTTGTTACTCTTTCACGCTCGAATGGCTGAACGGATTTGTCTGAAATTTGGAAGACAGATAGATTGTGAACTGGATTAACATATAGGCTATTTTTAATCCCGATCGCACACCGGGTTTCTGTGAAAACGCGGGCAAAGCCGCAGGTAGCAGCTAGTTATCCATATTTCTACTAATGCTCGCCTCTTACGACCTGCCTGGCAGAAAGGCAGATGGTCTATTCTACTCAGCTGACCTGGACCAACACTGTTAAAAATAAATAATAAGTAATTTATTTGCTTTAAAATTTATTTGTTTTACTTTAATTATAGGACCTGGATTTAAGTGAATTGGATAATATTTATAATTCAAGTGATTTAAATCTTGTACAAATTTCGTACGATTTGTTTGGTGAAAAGGAAATTTACTTTCTGGTTATCCGAGTGAAAGTAATTAAAGTCGTAAACAACGCGATCGGGAGAGCATTGGGTTCTGTAGATAAAAGAATCACTTATTTGTCTTCCTGAAACATGTTTTAAAAGGGTTCCTTATCTATATTGTAGTAGCAATTCATCATTACTTTTAAGAAAGGACCGCTTGCTTCGTTGGTCGAGAGGTGAGCGTAGACGCCTAACTCTAACGACTAACCGCAAGGCTTGGGTTCGATTCCCGACGGTGAACTGCATTTCTGGGGCTGGATAGTTATGAAATTATTGTGGTATGTATATAATTATTCTGGTAAGTATTTCAATGCATTACTTTCGTGAATAACACCCATAACACAAGCGTATAATTTTCTTACTTTGGGGTAAGATTGTGTAATTTGTCCAGGGATATTTAAGATCTTCAGGCTCATATTCCTGAATAGTTAGGAAGAAGCATAATCAAGGCACCAACGACTAGTCGAAGACACTAAGTCCCACAACGTGATAGGTGACAAACCTATCGCTAACCAGGTACATATCCAATCCCAGGAAACGTTATTTTTATTAACAAATCGGAAATAGACATTTTCTATTTTTTTGTTGCTTGACCCGGGGATCGAAGCTCAAGAAATCAAGTCCGACGTCCGACCGCTACGGACCGCTAGACCGCAAAGACGATTAGTATATACAGTAGAATCCCGATTATCCGAACATCCGATTATCTGGACTCGCGTCACGGCTCTAGTACCGCTCAATTAGACACGTAGCGACAAGTTTAAATGCGCCTCCGAATGTTTACTCCCGTTCTCATTTGTTTGCATGATTGTGTTTGTTACCTTTGACCTTCTTTTAGTTTAACTCTGCTTGCGATCTATCAATACTTGGCAAATATGAAATACTACTCGACCTCAATATAAATACAAATTTAAGAATAAAAATATCAATTACAAAGTTCTTTTTTCGAAACACCACCCCTGCAACGGTTTGTTAAAAATTCTCCCGGGTTGGTTAATTCAAGAGCTGACAACCCTAAATGCAGACTATATAGTCAACTTAACTTTACTCTAACTTTTGTCTCTGTTTATAAAGAAGAATAAAGACTAAATTAA
>NJDC01022774.1:0-16425 GCA_002245475.1 Calephelis virginiensis | reverse complement strand
ATAAAAATTAAAACAACGCTGATAGACTAAAATTTGGTTATTTCAATATTTCAAAACATAGGTAACGGCAAAAGTTGGTGTTATAAGTTTGACATGTCTGTTAGACTGCAGAATACATAAACAAATTGAACGATTTTGATGCAGATTATTTTAATTTGAGAGCTGACGTGTCGAGATAGTTCTCAGTTGCATTACGGATAGGTTATTTCGGGGATCGTTGAAAGTTTTTAAGTTTACTTTTACTATTAGTAATTACTATTATTAAGAGTTGGTCCAGGCTTCTTTGCAAAATAGAAGATCGCCTTTCTAGCAGGCAGCTCGTAAAAGGCGAGTATGGGCTTTCCGTCACTAACACCGTGACATCCTACTAGGAGGTAGAGTTTCGCAGCGACTCGTCCGGATCGGTACTGGCACCGCCTTATCTATTCCTGCCGAGATAACGTCAATGCTTGCAGTTAACGTATTCCAGTTCGGAGGGTTACGTAGCCGGTAAACTTACTTTTGCTCTAGGCCTAACATCCCGGCCTTAGGTTGGCAACGCAACATTACCACCTTTGGTGTCTCAAGGCGACGTGAATGCCTAACCATCAGAAAATCCATCTGCATGTTTGCCTTTCATTATAATAAAAAAAATAGTCATTTACAGAACAGGAAATATAATTTATAACTTCAAACCTTACGTCTAGTTTGTGCCACGGTATGGCCACATTTAAAATATTACAATATTTAACTCAAAGTACACAAAGGCGGTTTTACTCGCGAAGTAATCTCTGACGGAGACAACCTTAATATGAACTATTTATTTTTTAAGAACTAAGGTAGCGGCGTGTGTGTAGTTGGAAGAATACGCTTTGAAATTTTCAGCTTTTATAAACTTATGAAAGACTGATTGTTAAACGGAAACGCTGGATCCTGGGACATAAAGATATCCATAGGTGGTGGTGATGTTTCCACCCGGTAGCCCATACAAGTGCCAGTATTCTAGTTTTTAATAGTCCGTTGAAGTTGTAAAAACCTCGCGTTTAGCAATATAATGAATGAATGAATGAATACACTTAATTGTGTACCAAAATTAAAAAAAATAATACATGCTCTTTCACTTATAATATTTAACTTAGGTGCACAAAGGCGGTCTTATCGCTTCAGAGCGATCTCTGCCAGTCAACTTTATTAATATTAAATTTAAATGACTAATAATAAATTATTAGCCATTTAAAAAAATAGTTTTTTTACAAAAGAAATGTAACGATCATAACTAAATCATACACAAATCCAAAAATAGAGTCCTTTGTAAATCATTTTGAATAAGAGTAAATAAAACCCAAAGTTTAGCCTACGCCTGCTGTTTCGCCCACGCATTCATACCACAATAAACTTCTGTCGGTCACAAATATCTCCGTCTTTAATAATATGATATTAATAAAATACAGTTCAGAATTTAAATCGAATCAACATCCATCAAAATTAAAAGTTGATCAAAATTAGTTACTTAGATTTTTCGCCATAACTATCTTCACGCCCATATCCCCGAAGAGGTAGGCAGAGGTACAACCAAGGCACCCACGACTAGCCGACACGAAACTAAGTACCACAATGTGATAGGTGGCAAGCCTATCGCCAACCGGGCACATTTCCAATCCCGACCAACATTTTTTTAATTAGAAATTTGGAAAAATCCAATTTTCTTTATGTTGGCCGACCCGGGATTCGAACCCAGGACCTCATGCAGTCAAGTCCAACACCCGGACCGCTAGACCACAGAGGCGAATTTTCGTCATAAGGTAATAAATCTTAGAGGGAGTACGGGAGACTTTAGTGCTGCGATCGTATATTTGTCTCGTACTAATCGTTCTATAATACGTGAAAGAGACAAATCTAATGACAAAAATTGTGCTTAGCCATTTTAAACAAGAATTAAACAAAATATCATATTAAGTTAGACAACGAAACAGACACACTTCTTAGTCTAAGAGCCAAATTTAAAAACCACCTTTACTGAACTCATAATAGAATGAAAGATATATATTTAGTATAGTATTAGAAAATATATAAAAAAGTGAAACGTGCGATCCTGGACAGGATTCTTAGTTGAAAATGTTTTTCTTTAAATGTTGCAACTTTAAGATATATTTTAGACTTTATTTTATAGTTACGTATAAGACGTAGTACGTGTACATGTGTAGAATGTGTACGTTGAGTTGCCTATATCATTTACCAGGACGAACTTCTGGGTTACAAGATATAAACAGGGATGTCGATGCCAGTTACTTTCACTAAATTGGAAAAAACAAAAAAATGTATATCAACTTAAGCGCTGTTGCTAACGTTGATATTTTGCGGTCCACAAAAAAAAGATGATAAAAAATCATTTTTTTAAATAATCAAAAACATTCAGTCCCCGATTTCGTTATCTAACCCATTTTCTAAAAGTTATTATTTCTATTGAACTCAATTTATTAAAAAATATGTTTTATTCTAATTTCAGCTCGGTGAAGGTCGATTTAGGTTCGGATCTTCTACAATCTTATCGGGCATCGATACCTAAAGTTGGCGTGTTAAGCCTACTGCGTTAGTAAGTTTATCAGTGACCCTAGCTACCAAACCGGAATATGGCAATGACTGGCAAAACTGGTATGAAGAGAGGAATATATAGTTATACCAATCCCAACCAATCGTCACAAAGTTCTACAACCTAATCATCATGGGCCAGTGATAGCCCGACACATGTTGCATTCAAGCTGCTTATGCACTACTGTAAAGAGAGATAAAGTTTTTTCTTTTTACATTAATACTAAGATAATATCTCTTTCGAAATGGTTTTTAAGAACCACATTTGGTCAACCTACACTAAACCAATAATGCGTGCTGACATATGTTCTGACGTCAGTGAGGTTTTCCATTTGGGAAAAGCGTGATCGGAGGTACAAATTATAGAGACCCACGAATTCTTATTACTGGAGGCTGTTTAAGCTCCCCAACATCCATCTCTTTCATACGCCTACATTGAAATCAATCTATCCCACTCTTGTGACACCCACTCACAAGCTACCTACGTATTTCAGCCCTGTTTTTTCAGCCCACATTCAGTATTACCCCAGAAGCGGTACGAAGTGGACGTTATGACAATAAAACTGTTTGAATCTGAAATCGACTGATAATTTAATTCCAGCTATGTCTTTTTGATGTCGGCTTGGTTATTTGACAATAAATAATTCTTCCAATAATTGTTATTTGAACTGATATTTGAGCTTTTGTGATTTATCGTTTCGTTCGCGCCAGCTACCAACAGGTGAGTGAGTTTTCATTCATTCAATCTTGTTCGTTAATGAAAATGTGTTTTTGGTGTTTTTTTGCGTATTAATGTTTTTTTCTGCTCATTCTTAAAATGTTAACGAACATTTTATTTGTGAATTGTTAGATCTTCGAATACACTGTTTTTGGAAAATATATGTAATCTGATATTTTGCGACGTATGAAATTGTAGACACGTACTTACCTAGTAAAGTGAAGTTTGTCTAGTTTAGTAATACATTAATACAAAGAGAAAATAGAAAACCGGATTACGAATAATGTAATGTTCATTGTGAATACGACAAAATCACTAAATATATTTGGTTAAAATTTCTACGGATCTACGGATATTGATCACAAATTGAAAATTCAAATTAAAATTAAACTTTAGGTAACTTTATTTTTTTTTTAAACATTAACTCAAAAACACTTTTTTTGATTTCTAATAAAAACGTTGCCCGGGCTTGGATAATGTCGGTCTGCGATAGGTTTGCTACATATCACATCGTGGTGCCCAAGTGTCTTCGGCTAATTATGCTGTCCTGGTTGTGCCTCTGCCAACATCTTCAGGGATACGCGCGTGAAGATACTTACTAAATATTAAACTTTTATTGATAGAATAGAAATGTAAAACTGCAATGGTTTGTTTAATTGAAGTGTTAATATTTTTGTCAGCTCAGCACTTTTTACAAATAAAATAAATAAAAGAAAATAAATAAACGGGTATAGCTTATAGAGAGATTCAAAGAAATACATACTGAATATTTTAACATGAATATCTATTGCTTAAATCTAGATAGAAGTATACATAATTCCTTTGGTCACAGCACTAACGGATGGAATAATTTTGCTAAAACTCTTTTGTTGTGGCAATTATTGTCAGGAAAAAAATGAAGTTTAGAGATTAAATAGAAAATTTAAAAATTTAATATTTATAGTTAATATAGGACGTCTACCAGGTCAGCTTTACCTCCTGTAAAATCTTCTTTTGCATTAGGATAAAACATTTTTAATTGTTTAGGAGACTTTTCTCCACTTAAAAAAAATAAACCATTGCGCAATCTATAATATATCTGTTTTTATATATTTTAATAGAAAAGTTTAAAAATAATAAAAAAAAGTATCTTCACGCCCATATCCCCGAAGTGGTAGGCAGAGGCACAACCAGGGCAACCACGACTAGCCGAAGACACTAAGTCCCACAATGTGATAGATGGCAAGCCTATCGCCAACCAAGCACATTTCCAATCCCGAGAAACATTTTTTTTATTAGAAAATTGAAAATACCACATTTTGTTTTTGTTACCCGACCCGGGATTCGAACCCGGGACCTCATGCAGTCAAGTCCAACACCCGGACCGCTAGACCACAGAGGCGATTAAAAATAATACTAAACTAATACTACACAATGCACCAAGACTAATTTAAAATTATATTCATTAATTTAAAAAAAACCTGTTTAAACTTTGTCGGTGTTGAATTGATTTTCAAACAGTTTTACCAACAACCGGATATAGAGACATCCATGTTTATCACATAAGTGCCCCCATTGGGAATCGAATTCGAGTTTTACCGTTAGTCAGTGGAGTACAGTTACCGTTACCGTCAGAAAATATTATATGATTAAATAAAAACCCATATTTAAAAAAAAAGGTCATTAAAAAGAATGTAAGCACTTTATGGCGAATCCCCACAAATTCTGTTTCACCCACTCTTTACGTGTATAACAACCGCGATACCGTCAATAAAATACTTAAGTGATAAGATAATTAAATGCAATTAGTTTACTAGGTGGAGGAGTTTCGCACTCCTCCACCTAGTAAACTAAAAATAGGAGGAGTAGAAAATTGGTAAAATCCAATTTCCTTTATGTTGAACCCGGGACCTCATGCAGTCAAGTCCAACACCCGAACCGCTAGACCACAGAGGCGATTCAGTATGAAAGCACTATCATTTATGTGGAAGAATACCTACAATATTCATTTATTGCGCTATCGTACACAAACATGACAACACGAACATTCGCGCAATCGCCCTGCGCCGTCTTACGAATTTTCGAACAGGTCACGTGTCCTGACGCGAGTTAAAAAAATTTTACCCATTTCAAAAAAAGTGCACAAAGCCGCTAAAGAAGTTTTCACTTCAAAAAACTTTTTCTAAAAATTAAAAAACAAAAACACATAGCGTATCGATCACTGAAATAGTAAAAAAAAACTTCTTTTTGTAAAATAATTACATACAGTTTATGTTCTACTAGTTTTTACTCGCCTAAACAACCACTAACGCGTGGTGGACGCGTAGCAATTTTCTTTTTTTATAAATTATAGCCTAAATGTTATTTTGATGTATAAACAATATTCCTTTAAAGTTTCATCTAAATCCGTTCAGTGTGCGTGAAAGAGTAACAAACATTCAACCATTCTTACAAACTTTCTTATTTCTCATTAGGAATATGAACTCTAATATAATTATCGTCAATTAAAATTACCAATTGTTTGAAAAGTTTTTCCAAAATAAAATAAAAGAGTTTGAAATTACTATATTTACAAGCAAGTACTTACAAAAACTAGATATCACTTTATCAATGTAAATAGTTAATCAAATTGTTTTCTAGTCTGGAAATTTCTATCTTCATTGACATTGTAACAATATAATACATTCTGTAAATACAACCATCTATTCATTTATTCAAATCATACTTCAGTATCAAAGACAACGTATAAAAAGTGAATAAGAAAACTTTACACAAACCTAATTCTGAAATAGTTCGTAATGCTAATATATTAACTAGCCAACCTGGCGATTTTGTATCGCTTGACATTAACAGCTACAAACAGTTTATTTAGGGAAAAAATAAGTATTTTTTTCCCATTTTCCTAGCAATATTCTCAGTTTTTCTCTTCATAAGGACCTTTTCCTTACAACAAGCAACTCAACAAAAAACGACGGATTGCACTCCGGGAGTGCCGCTAGAAGTGAAAACTTGAACATTAACGTTGTGCATTTTTAATATTTTGGAATGGTTAGGGAATAATTCTGCACGAATTGCTTTAATCATCTGTATGAAAGTTCTATCATTTATGTGGTAGAATACAATATTCATTTATTGCGCTATCGTACACAAACATGACAACACGAACATTCGCGCAAGTGCCCTGCGCCGTCTTACGAATTTTCGAACAGGTCACGTGTCCCGACCCGAATTTAACAGTTTTTACCCATTTAAAAATAAATGCGCAAAGCCGCTAAAGAAGTTTTCACTTCAATAATAAGATAAATGGGTGAACCCGTTTAGGCGCAATGCGATGACCACGCGAAATGGGGATTCATTTTTATATATAGAGATATAGATTATTACATAATATTAAAAAAACATCACCTTTAGTGCCAAACTGACTGGACGGATCAAGCTGCTAGTCGTGGGTGCCCTGGTTGTGACTCTACCTACCTCTTCGGGGACATGGGCGTGAAGATACTTTTACTTTAGGTTGGAGAATTACCAAGAACACCAAAGGTGGTAGAGTACTTTAAAGCAACTATTCCTAACGCTCAAAATGTCACTGTAATGTTACGATCTGGAATGTAGGGTAGGTGATAGACTTACCCTATCGCCTAATACTCCTAAAACAAGATAGCAGCACACCTATTAAGTACTTCTATAGTCTCCATAGACCTAGATTACCTCTAACCATCAGACAAGCCAAGTGGTTTTTCACTATCTTATGCCATGAAATAAATAAAATGAATTGCTAAGGTTTTTGGAAATTGACCTCTAAAGGAGTAATAAGGGATAAAAATTTGTACAAAAGTTGATCACTTTCAAAGTCTTCGATAATGATGAAATTTTACATGCAGATAGTCTATGGCTGGGAGAAAGCAGGTACTTCTACTTCTCATTTTTTTATCTCATCAAGTAAGAAAGAACGAATGATCTAGTATGGGGGCAAAGCCGCGGCAACATTGATTTATTTTGCAACCAAGTAACAGAAAAATGAGCTTGGTTACTGAAGGTAAAAAAACCCTATTGGATAATCCCAAAGGTTGTTGGAAAATTAAATATGGTTGACATTGTTGTCTGGATATTGAGTTATATTTGCAAACGCCTACATCCATTATCCCAGAGCCCGTGCGGATCTCGAGGGAAATTAGTTTTGCATGAGCTATGTTGCTTTGGAGTGAATTGCGATGTTATATTAGATTTGTATTACACACAGTAAAAGGGTTATGTATTGAACTAAAGCTAACTTCACACTGTGCCACTAAAAGCTAGACTCGCTTTGCATAATTCTGTGCTTATCCCAACGTTGTTATTTGGAAGCTAGAGTTGGGTATGTCAGAAAAAACATGAGAGTGAATTTCCTACCATCAGGAAACCCGTCTGCTTGTTTGCCTTCCTATAACATAAAAATAAAATAAAAAATAAATAAGATAAATGCGGTCGAAATGAGAGCGCTACGGATAATCTGTGCTGTAACGCTCTCTGACCGCATTCGTAACAGTAAGGTTCGAGAAAGAGTGGGATTGAAAGAAAGTGTTGGTGTCAAAATGTGAAAGGCATGCTCCGCTGGTTCGGTCATGTCAGGTCATGTCATTGACCACATGGTCATGTGGAAAGAATGACAGATGTAAGATTGACAAAGCAGATATACAATGCGAATGTGGATGGACGTAAGTACCCGGGGACACTAAGATTGAAATTCAACGATCCCAGATTCTTGAGTCTCGGAAGCCACCGTGTTTGTATGAATAGGGTAATTAATGTGAAGGAAGCCAGACAGGTTTGTCAGGATCGTGAGGTTTGGCACTCGATACTCTCTGCCTACTTCGTAAGGGGCTTGGCGTGAATATGTGTATGATGTATGTGACACTAAAATTCTTACACTTAATACCAATTATTGTCTTAAAGACTTACATATAAGTAATAAAAGATATGACTATTAGAGAATTGGAAAGCAGTTGGGATCCCTAATATCACCATATCTCACCTATAGACTCCAAAGGTTGTGATGGTGTATTTCTTATCTGTTGTTAAAGAGAGCTGGACTATTTGAACAAGTTTATCGTGTACTACCCGGACCGAACTACGACAATGGCGAGCAAAAGCGTTATAGAAATAGAAATAGGCTTTGATACTAATATATTTTAAATAATATTAAAACTGGTGTCGTATTCTAATACGCCTTTACATTTGCAAGATATACAAATCTGAGGTTGGCAACGCATTGATAATGTCTTTTACGTTTACACGAGAAATTTTCGAAAATCGAAAATTGTTTATCTAGCTTTTTACCTTCCTATACTATAAAAATACACCAATGATAATATCTGAACCTATAAAGAAATGCGCACATAATGACAATTTGTTGACGCTATATTTTAGGATTGACTGCTTTGTTGAAAAACTGATAAAAAAATTGATACATTTAGAAGAAGCAAACCCAATAATGATGATTGACGAGAAATATAGCCAACAATCTGTAACGCTTCATGTCCGATTAAAACGAACGATCAACGAACAAAACGAGTCATTAACGACTTGCATATTCGGTACAAGCCCTGTCACAGTGTGTTTTTATATGTTAACGAATTATTGGTTTCGACTGGACCAATATATCGCCTCTGTGGTCTAGCGGTTCAGTTGTTGGACTTGACTGCAAGAGGTACCCCGGTTCGAATCCCGGGTCGGGCAACAAACACAAAATTTAGTTTTTCCAATTCTCTAACAAAAAAACGTTGCTCGGGATTGGATATGTGCTCGGTTGGCGATAGGCGTGCCACGTATCACATTGTGGGACTTAGTGTCTTCGGCTAGTCGTGGGTTGTGTCTCTGCCTGCCCTTCGGGGATATGGGCATGAAAACACTTTTACACGTTACTAACAACGTCGACAATACTATAATTTAAAGGCAATAATAAATAATCCTACTAATACCTAATAATAAATGTGAAAGTTTTTATGTTTGTTTTCTGATTTGTTACTCCTTCACGCAAAAACTGCTCAACTGATTTTCATGAATTTTGGCACACGTCTAAATAAATAGTAATAAATTGAATCTAACCCCAAAGTAAGCTAATTATATGCTTGCGTTATGGGTATTAGTCAACGATTGTAATACATAGAAATACTTAAGTAGATACAAAAATAACTTTAATAAAAACCCAGACCTGTAAATGCTGTCATCTAAATGTACATCACATAAATACTTGCCCCGTCTTGAACCCGAGCTTTGCTGTTAGTCGGTGAAGTTAGGAGGGTACGGTAGCACCTCGACCAACGAGGCAGTCAACTGTAAGAAACCTAGAGGGTGAACTAGATGTCTGTATTTTTGGGTTTGGGTAAATTAAAGTTACTTCTGTATCTTTAACTATTTCAGTGAATAAAATATCGTTGACCAACACTCATTACACGAACGTGTCGGAGAGGATATATCACACATACGTGGGCCGAACGGGAACCACGGGACTAGTAGGCCGAGAGCTCACAACTTGAGGGTAGTTAGTGAATAATTCAGAAATAATAAAACAAAGCCGTAACACCTGATCTAGTCCTACAACCACATGCTACTATGACAATACTACGTAAACACGTCACGGTGTTCGTGCTAACGCAAACGCTAAACCCACGAAGGGGAAAGAAGGGCTCCACCCCGCCCCTCTTAACGTGAGTGCCGACCGAAAAATGCACCCCCCGAATGACCCACAACCCGGGCCCTAGATCATAATTGAATTAACAATTACGATTTAGAATTATCTCTTTTCTATCCTATGACAGGGAGAGACCTCCTTACTAGACAGCGGTCCGAACACTACAAGGCGTTCACAAAGAATGCCTCGCGAAGCATGCTCGCTTTGACTTATATAGCCGTAGCAGCCGACAAACAAACTGATAAGACAACACCTGCAAGCGCACCTGCTACTGCACGTGGTGTTTACTTGAAGCCTTTGAATTCGTTGCTACGTCAACTATACTAATAACCAAAGTATATAAGCCACGCATACGACCTTGCGACAAACGTATTATTTGCTTACTTTTGCATAATTTTAACACCTATATCTAGATATTTTTATTTACAAGGGGCTATAATAAGTATGTAAACGAATCCCTATTTTGCGTGTTCATCGCATCACGCCTGAATGGATGGACCGATTTTGATAGTTCTTCATATTTTTAAATGAAGAAACACTTGTACTGTTTCACGTATCACTTATAATTTATTATTTTGTAAATAGCCTACCGGTTTCGCATATGGCAGCATCATCCTCATCAGTATAATCATCGTCATCAGCATGATGCTGCCATAAGCGAAACCGGTTGGATATTTATAAAATAATAAATAATAAGTGATAGGTAAAACAGTAAAGTGTTTTTTAATTTAAAAATATGAATATTTGGAAGTTTTAACAAGCGCCGACGATGGAAAATATCAAATATATTTGACAGTTCTTTTTTTGTTGTTTTGGTTATTGTCACACGAGGTTATTATGAAAAGAAAAACCTGGAAAATAACAGAGAAATTGGGATACACCATGCTTTAATGCATACAATTATGAGTGAAATTATATAATTATTAAATATTTCGATGTCTACATTTCTGGGTCTGAGTGTTTATTAAATTTTGGTACCTTTTTAAGTATTTCTATGTATTAGTATCGTTGACGAACACCCACAACACAAGCATATAATTTGTTTACTTTGAGGTTACATTAAATTTGTGTGATTTGTCATGACGTATACTTATTTATACAAACTGAGTAGCTGTTAATGTCAAGCAATACGAAGTTCGCAGGGTTGGCTAGTTATTTATAAAAGTCACTTGAACGGATTGACGTAATTGCGTACGCGCAGAACGTATACTATTGGAATGTTAATGTAATCCAGATTCACATCACTTTATTCACATAGGTACTTGTGCGCATCGACAGTATTATAAAACTACCACTGGATCGGAAACGCGGCCTCACATTGAGAAGATCGGGTAAAAGAAACTCAGTGGGCTTGTCTTTGTTTAAATATTTTTTACATATTTACAGCCTTACGTTCTAACTTCCAATAATATAATACTAAGAGGCTGCATGTCCCCACACAAAATAACTAAGGTACTTACGTCTTGCATTTTTTTCTCAACTTAATATGCATTAGTATTTCTTAAGGTTATGTATTTACTCGTTTACAAATATTTGAACTACAGTCCTAAATCTAAAAGGCAGTTAAGTGACCAAGACGAAGCCGTTAGGATTGCTATGCAGCGGCTCGATAACTATGGAATTTACGTTTTTTTAATTTAACTGAAAACATAGATATTAGTATATTCTTAAACAGCTATCAAAAAAATGGCAAAGAAGTTAAAAATTACTATGTGGTACATGGCCATCTTTTAACTTAAGGACGGCGGCACAGAAATTATTAAATATTGTATTAATATATATGAATCTCATATAATACATGAGCGTGTTGTTACAGTTTTTATCATCTTAAATCCCAATGTATCACATACGATATACAGTGTTACTGATAACTAACACATAACCTTTCTAAGGTGGCTTTAGTTTATCAAAAGCAACAACTTTTGCTCTACAACTTTCATAAAGTTGTTGGTTTTGATATAATAAAGCCGCCCTAGAACGGTTGTGCGTTAGTTATTATTAACCCTTTACATCATACATGATACAATAGACGTACCTACTACGTGTCTTATTTACGTGCTACGTGATCACATATGCATAGTAGAAATAGATATTTTTATTTGTAGCCTGGCGAAGTTCACAGAACTCGCACAAAGCTAAATAGAAAGGGAATGTACAAATTATTAAATTGTAAATATATTTCTAACTCACAATCTCGTTTTGGGAAAACCTGTAAAGATTTTGTGAATCTCAATAAATAAATAAACAAAATAAAAATAAATAATTGGTATTTTACACTGCAATTGAGTTAACGAAAATACGAAAAGTTACTGCTCGATGTGTTAGCCTGGGTACTCACGGTTTTTACACGGAACTCCGATTTTATTTCAAAACTCACGAGACCGGTAATTTGTAATATAGCCGAAATCATCGCTCGCAAACTTGTACGATTCTACGAGTGGGCGACCGCTGCCACTGAAACCGCACACAACCGCGGGCGCTGCGGGTGTAAAACGCGTCGTGAAATGTTTTGCATATAAATGTTCATTCTACAGAGCCTGCGGATATTACCCGCGCCCGCGGCGGTTGCGGGCCTCAACCGCCGCGGGCGCGGGTAAAATCCGCTCCGTGTGTTCTTAGGCTTACATGCTTGCTTGATGTATTACAACAGCAAAACATTTACAATACATATTTATATATAAAACATTACAAATTGCAACAGTTAGGAATTAAAGAAAACTAGTGGTCGCCCTTTGGTCGAAATTCAACCATAATAAATTTTTAATATCTTGTTGATAAGAACACCATCTTCATTTCTCAAGACCAACTACTTGGTTTCCAAACTGTATGGTGCGCCATCTGTGATCTTTTATCGTTATCATCAATATATTTGTTTTGTGTGTGTCAAATGCTTGGTAGTGTGAGTAACGTTTTATTTATTGATTTAATGTACTTTATAAGCATTATTATTGAAAAATATAAGCGTTTTGCACTTCTTCCACACATAAACCGCCTCTGTGGTCTAGCGGTTCAGTTGTTGGACTTGACTGCATGAGGTCCCGGGTTCGAATCCCGGGTCGGGCAACAAAAAGACAATTGGGTTTTACCAAATTTTCTAATAAAAAAAATGTTGCTCGGGATAGGATATGTTCCCGGTTGGCGATAGGCTTGCCACCTATCACATTGTGGGACTTAGTATCTTCGGCTAGTCGTGGGTGCCCTGGTTGTGCCTCTGCCTACCTCTTCGGGGATATGGGCGTGAAGATACTTTTTCTACACATAAACTATAAGTGTGCCAAATTTTATTCTCCTGCGTCCGCGCAATTTTCGTAAAAAGGGGTCCAAAGTTTTGGCATCACATATTAATATATAGATAACGTCTTGTCCCAGGCATATCTGTCTTCTGGTAACAACGTCAAACGTTTTTATAAATCAAACGTCATCAACATTAATCAAAACTAAACAAATTTACAACCAGACAAAAACTAACTAAATTAAAGTGAGTCAAAACTAAAAAAGCAAATTGTATGTTTGTGTTATGAGAATTAGTAAATAAAATTAAACTGTATCATAGATATAACTCCAACGATGTTTAAAATAAATATTTTTAGGTATGAAATCAATTAACAAGATGAAACTAAAATGAGAAAAAGAAAAACTATTGTATATGTAATAAAAGGAATTTTATTAACGTAAAACTAATAAATGTACTTCAATCAATTCTAAGCTGAGCAAGTATGTTATTGTTACTATTAATTTATGATATTGGAAGGCAAACAAGCAGACGGATTTCCAGATGGCTAGAAATTCTAGCCGCCTAGAGACATCAACGCACCATACGTTGCCAACCTGAGGCCGGGATGTCAGGCCTCGAACCTATAAAGTAGCAAGAACACGTCAACGGCTGATGTTATGGCGGCAGGAATAGATAAGGCTATGGAACCAATCCGGGCAAGTCGCTGCGAAACTCTAGCATCTAGCATGATGTTACAGTGATAGTGGCGGTAAGCTTATGCTCGCCTTTTACGAGCTGCCTGGCAGGAAAGCAGATGGTATATTCTGCAAAGGAGTCCGGACCAACACGGAGAAATGCACGCAAACTGATAAAAATAGACTTCAATTTGAATATTATGTCGTCTAAATATGCAGAAAATTGACGATTTCACTCGATTTTCTCAGGATTCTGTCATTAAATCCAGACTAGCTAACAATGGGAAGAATGTTTACAAAAAGAATAATATAACATTTTACAAATGACGGCGAAACCGACTAACGTACACAAATAAATATATTTGTCAAACATATTACAAACTCCTACATTTTTAAAACGTCGATTAAAAAGGAAATATTTGTTAACTTATTTTTATCATATATATAAAATCATTGTTCATGATGCCACAGACAAAAAAGAGACGTTCAATTCAACTGTAAAGTATATTTTCTGTTAGAAATTTTTACCAGATGATTAAGTCTGGCGACTTTCTTTGTGTTTGAAGACAGGTGCTATCTGGTTGGTGCCATTTATATTTGATCAAGTTACGACAAATGTTTTTGAGTTTTCTTGATAATGCGTACCTTTTGTTAAAATATAATATTAAAATTGGTGTTTAATTTTGCCAAGCTTTAAATATAACCTTTTTGAAGTTATACTTCTTTTGGCGCGTTAGGAAAAAAATGATGAGGGTAAATTTTTACGATGCGCGCGCACACCGTCACGAAAAACCGACATGGTGAAGTTAGCTATGAAGTTAGCTATAGATAACATTTTAGTTTTTAAAAAGATCTTCTAACGCGTGTACATAAGTACACACACACTTTTTTTTCGTGGGGGAAATCCTCATGGAAACCCGCCACTTTCGGGGGAAGTGACGGGTTATGTCGGACTCTTACCGACTAAAACCCCACGGTGTCCACCCCTTCGCCAGGTACCAGGGCTGCGGGAATACTTTCGCACACATCCACAGCCCCGGCGGCGCTAGATCTCGCGATCACCATCAGCCGCATACCGTCTGAAGTTGTGCACGAAGACACAGCGTTCACCACTTCGGGGTTCCGGTGGCGACAAGCACCCTACGGGGGTGTTTTCCCCGAATTGGTTTCACCGGGGCCCCGGCTCGACGCTAGTTACTCAGCCTCCCCGCTATGACAAGGCTCGGACCCTTGTGGGGGAAGTCTTAATATAATCCATGCCAATGAGCCTACTATTTTTAACCCTCGTCATAAAAATAGTGGTGTTATAAGTTTGTAATACTTGTGTGTGTGTCTGTCTGCGCAGAAACATGTCTTTTAAAAAGTTTCACTCCGGACTTTTTTGTTTGATTATACGACATGACTGATATAGTACTTAGGTACAACTAATAAGTTTTATTCGGTTCGGAGGACAAGATAGCCGGTAACCTTACTTTTGCTCGAGGCCTGACATCCCGGCCTCAGGTTGGCAACGCACCATTACAACCTTTGGTGTCTCTATGCGGCGTGAATTTCTTACCATCAGAAAATCCGTCTGCTTGTTTGCCTTCCATTATCATTAAAAAAGGATTATTTTTAAACAGATCAGTTTAATAGATAATAATTATTTCCTTAAAATTAACATACGTAATATCATCATGGCAAGTAAGTATGGTGGGGCAGCAGAGAGTACAGAATGGCGAGTGTAATGATTCCTAAAAATTTGACTAGATTCCTCTATTCATTACTCTTTTTATACAAACTCGACGGTTTCGAAGACTCTTGACACCACTCTCGTATAATTCTCGAGCGATTTGGTTGGATTTGGAATACCTACATCCACATTCGCATTGTTTAATTTTATCATTTTTTATCTACCTACGCTTCCACGTGACCTAACTAACGAATCCTTGCTAGAATCGAACGAAAAATTGCTATAATCTTGTCCACAATATTTAAGTAGGAGAAACTTCCTAAAGTTTTCCTCATTAGAACTAATTTTGATGAAAATAAACCTAGAAGCATGTATTTGTATGAAAAAGTTACACAAAAAACCCAAATTGATTTTTAAAAGTGTTAAATGTAGGTAATTGACTAATATCAAAATTACCCGAAACTTTTTCAGTTTCGCGTAATTTTGTTTAACTTTGTTGCGGTTCAAAAGAGTCATCAAAACCCATTCATAGTTATTTGCAGCTTAATTGCGTCACAAATCACAGAATAAAATATAAAATTAAATCAAAAACCCACTCCTTTTGGAGTAAGATAAAAATAAAAAACAATTTGAGAACTTCTTCCTTTTTAAAATATTTCTTAGCTGAGTTTTGTAGTCTCCGATATCATTATTCACTTTGCCACACACATTTTATGCAAAGAAGCTATAAAAAAGTTTTTATGTCTTCAGCGGAAAATAGCCGCAAGGCCTTTATATTCAATTGAAACTTTATTAAATAAAATCCTTTGATGTTCTACCCAAAAAAGGTTATAAATTTGCATAGAAATCAGCAATTTTTGAAAATGTGGAAATTTATATTTAGGCTCAACGTTTTCGAAAACAAACCCT
>NJDC01022714.1:192059-212471 GCA_002245475.1 Calephelis virginiensis | reverse complement strand
TATGACTGATGACTAATTAAAATTAATTGAAATTGATCTAAAATTTGATGCAAATTTCTACTTGACTAATGGCTAAATACTAGCGTGAAGGCCAAAACCTAAAGAAAGAAGAAGCTTATATATTATAGAACTGAAGACCATCATATCAAACAAAAATATTTGAAGTCAAAAAATTGGACCTTTAGATTTTGTGACTCGTGTGTCCATAATTTCTGCCCGAAAATATAAGTACATATTGTTTTTCTATGGGACAGAAGAGGGTTATGTGTTCTAATGGATGAAAATTGCTAAAGTAAACAAGCCTAGCAGCATAGACGTCATTCAATTGGCGAATCTTTCTAACTGCGTATGCAGCTGAGCTAAGCTTTTTTGTTAAATTTTATAAATGTTGACCCCACTGAACTTTAGCATCGATATTTAGGCCCAAAAGTACGGTATCATTAAGTAGGGTACCCTTTGCCTTGTAAAGGATTTACAAGGCAAAGGGTAATTTTCTTGTTTATGTTATGTATGTAAATATTCTTTAAAAAAGTTATTTAAAAAGTTAGCACTATTTGAAAATATTACACATAGAAATTTAAAAGTCTGGCGACAAACAGAAACTTACGCGGAAAATTATTAACAGACGAAACTGGCAAAATGAAATCTCATGATTTGCAATACACGATGAGTACTATATATGGATTGCTTATTTTATCTCTGACGCTGACATTGCTAAAGAGTTTGAAGATTTTTTATTAATATTCCTGTCAAAACCAATGAGCAAATTTTATCTTCTCTGATTGAAAAACTCTTAAAGACAAATCATAAATTTAGTAAATGCTATTTAATTAATTAATTAAAATTAATTATACACAAAGTAGGGTAAAGATCGTACAACGTGTCTCTATTTTTGAAAATACCAGATATTGCCCAGTCACTGAATTTAGGTTTAATTTTAATAAGATATTTATTTGCTAAAAAAATTTATTGAATTCGGTGTTCACAATGTTAAAAAAAAGCTTTGAGTACAAATTAGCACTTTTCAAATTCAAAAGGTTGAGTGTTGGAAGTAGGCTTAGAATTTGTGCCCTAATTGTTTCTAAACGTCACTTTGTTATATATTTCTATGTTTTTGTAGGTTTTTTCTAGTTCACCGGTTACAAGAATCTCGAGCTCTTCGTTTATAATGTAATATTATTACCAACTATAAACAACGAGTAATTCTTGCAAATTATAAAACATCGATAAGTAATTATCAAGTTTACTTATAAAAACATGTTGACATTAAATATAACATGTAAGATCACGCTAGGTCGTTTACATTAATTAAATAATGGTAATCTATATTTAGTTGCTGAATAGATGGGTATGTAGAAGAGCCTGAACTGAATAAAAAAAAGTCTGACTTGCAGCTAAACACTTTTATTTTGATAGAATGTTTGTTATTTCCCTTAGTGTTTTTTTTTAATCCAGTAAAACTTTAATATTTTTTTATGATATTGGATTTCCTGATGGTAATAAATTCACACCGCCTATAGACATATAGATAAATAAAGGAATCTTCCAATACAACGATTGTAACCTTTCTGAAAGCTGAAAAATGTAACTCCATTATAACAAACACTTTTTTAGGAATATGTACCTATAGTAAAAAAAGTATACCTTCTAAAAGTTTCTGCTCTAATCGTCTCTTCCATTCTAGCATTGTCCTAACTCCCAAGTAGTTAAAATATCTCTAATATTATAAATGCGAATGTATGTTTGTTTATTACACTTTCACACGAAAACTACTTAACCAATAATCATAAAACTTTCTACACATATTCTAAGCGCTATTAAAAGTAACATAGAATCCTTTCTTAATGACTTAAACGCGAGCGAAGTCGGGGGTAAAGGCTAGTACCATATAATATGAACAGATTAACTAAAACATAATGAAAAAAAAGTATCTTCACGCCCATATCCCCGAAGAGGTAGGCAGAGGTACAACCAAGGCACCCACGACTAGCCGAAGACACTAAGTCCCATAATGTGCTAGGTGGCAAGCCTATCGCCAACCGGGCACATTTCCAATCCCGACCAACATTTTTTTTAATTAGAAAATCGGAAAAATCCAATTAACTTTTTGTTGGCCGACCCGGTATTCGAACCCGGGACCTCATGCAGTCAAGTCCAACACCCAGACCGCTAGACCACAGAGGCGATTAACAAATGAAAAATAATGAATTGTGTTTTTCTAATTTCTTTTGAAATACATGCGGAAACCCAAATATGTATATTTTCATCGTTTTAATTTGTTATTAACTTTTACAATTTTACACTTAGGTACAATGGGGTGAATAAAATCGCAAGGTGACTAGAGACAACCAAAAAAGTTTCTATGGACTACTAGCTATCCCGGCGAACTTCGTTCCACCCGTTCAGTTTGTATAGGAAAAATAAAGTATTGTTTTCCCATTTTCCCTGCAATTTTCCCGGTTTTTCGAACGAACCTTCTTCTGACACTAACTAACACAACCAATAAAGAATTAGCCAAATGGGTTCAGTCGTTCGGAAGTTATGCGCTTACCAACACATTTAGCAATTCATTTTTATATTATAGATTACCAAAGACTACACTACGGAATATGGAAGTTTGAAATGACTGTATTCATTATGTACTGAAGTATTGTATTGAGAATGTTCATAAAATCGACGTACGAAACTTCGGAAAAAATAAGTGTATCTCCTCTTTGGCTCCAAATCTCTTTAAATGGGCTTGAATAATAAGGCCACCGCTTTACTCAAGAACCTGATATGACTTTTTTGACGACTAATGACTAATTTTGAATAATTCAAACAATTTTTTTGTTAAATCGGGTAATTTGATCCAAATTTCAACTGGACTAATGGCAAATGCAAAATTAACGAAAGAAATAACTTATTAACTAAACTATAACCGAAAATTGGTGCTATTGCGATGCAGCTCAGGACATACATCCATAACTACTATTTAAAATAATTATTTAAGCAGAAAGATCTCAAAATTGTAACTTATTTATATTACGTAAAGCCATCGAACAGTTACAGTTATTAGCTTTTTATTACTGTTATACTGTGTTACATCTAAAACGTCAGCCAAATTTTTAAAGAGCGTTATCAATGACACTATCAATCCATGAAAAATTAAAATGAAAAAGTCCGGCGTCGGGGTTGACTTCTTGAGGTCTCGGGGCGTCGGGGTTGACTGCGATGCAGCTCAGAACATACATCCTTATAACTACTATTTGAAATAACTACTTAAGCTAAGAAAGATCTCAAAATTGTAACTTATTTATATTACGTAAAGCCATCGAACAGTTACAGTTATTAGCTTTTTATTATAGCTATACTGTGTTACATCTAAAACGTCAGCCAAATTTTTAAAGAGCGTTATCAATAACACTTTCAATCCATGAAAAATTAAAATGAAAAAGTCCGGCGTCGGGGTTGACTTCGTGAGGTCTCGGGGCGTCGGGTTTGACGGGGGTTTTGGGTTTTCGATCCCCGGTTGGGCAACAAAAAAAATTTAAAATGTGTATTTTCAATTTTCAAATTGAGCTTTAAGTTATAAGTATATAAAATTCTCCTGTCACAATGTTAGTTACCGTACTCCGAAACGGCTTTACCGATTTCACCAAATTTTATATAAATAAAATCAGTAGCTCTGAGATTTCGTTACTATCTTTTTTTCATACCCCCAAGTGTTAAGGGTTACACCCCATTTTTTGACTAAAATCACAAGAAAAAAATAGCAGAACAACGTCAGCCGAGTCAGCTAGTCTTATATATAAAATAAATCCCATTTCCCATAACCCAGCGCCCGTGAACGGATGTACCAATTTTTGTAATTCTTTTGTCTCTGTTGTCAGGAGAGGTTTCAAATGAGAAGAAACAATATTTGTAGGTAAATATATGAGTGAACAAATTTTTTTTTGAAAGACAGCTAATGATTAAAAGGTAGTTCCACATAAATTTGATATTATAAATGTGAAAGTTTGTATGTTTGTTTGTTACTTCTTCCCGCAAAATGTGCTAAACCGATTTTCATGAAATTTGGCACACATATAGAAGGTGTCTTGGATTAACACATAGGGTAGTTTTCATCCCGAAAAATGTTCCTGTGGGACCATTATACACGCGGGCAACAGCTGGTACTTAATAATAATACATATATTTTGAAAAATAACAGCATCAACATACACGAAAATGTACTCATTAATTATCATAACTCAAAAATCATTTATTTGTAATTGACAAAACTTATATGGTCCCTTCTCGAAGTAATGACCTACCTCCTCAAAAAATCCATCAAAATCGGCACATTATTGTCCGAGTAATCATTTAACAAACATAAAAAAAATACTATAAAATAATGTAAAAATGTAATAATGTATTATATATAATAATATAGTGTTAATAATTTAGTGTTATATATATATATATATTATTAGTCATTAGTATTAGTCATTTGAAAAAAAGCAATAGAAATGTCAACCTCCTTTTTGGAGTCTGCTACAAAAGTTATTACAACGCTTCTAGTCAATCCGAAGGAACTTTTTGGTTAGGTAGTTTTACTAGTCTACCAATAAATGAAAGGAATGTTAATGGCACTGAGTGTTAAAGTCATAGAAGTGAAGAAGTGATTGTTATTAGAAGTAATTGTAAGTTGTAACAAATACACTTCCTTGTTGGACAAAGAAACAAGTTATGTATCACGTCAGAAGAAAGATAAAAAGGCCTTGAAATTTGTATAGATAAATATATTAAAAAACAAAGAGTATTGTTTAACTCTTCTTCAGTCTGAAGTAGCCACAAAATACAATAAGGTTACTCTTAAATTTCGATGTCATACAGATTTGAAATTGGAATCAGTAGGGTCAGGGACGGCGTTTGGGTATGGCGTGGTTGGGCAACCGCCTAGGGCGTCAGATCCTGTGCGGTATATATTATTTACCTTTTAGTATGGTTTAGAACAGCATGTAGAGGGCGCCTTATAAATTACACCCAGGGCGCTGCTATTACTAAAACCGCTACTGAATAGGGTTTGAAATTGGAATCAGTAGGGTTAAGTGGAAATTGAAATCGTATTAAATTCGTAATCGATAGCCGTGTGCTTGTTTGATGTCTTATGCCTGTCAAAACCAGGCTTTCGAAAAGAGAATTATGAAATCACGACATGGCAACACAACTGAAGTAGGTTTTAGCAGTTTTACTGTGATTTTTAGGGTCTCGTAGCCAAAGGAGAAAAATCGAATCCCTTATAAATTCGTCATGTCTGTCGGTCCGTCCGTATGTCATAGCCTCTTTTCCTAAGCTATAAGAGCTATGCCGTTGAAATTTGGTAAGTAGGTGTATTCTGTGAGCCGCATTAAGATTCTGACACTAAAATAACAACAAATTTTGGGGGTTCCCCATACTTAGAACCAAAAACCAAACATTTTTTTTTCACCAAATCCATAAGTGTGTTGTGTCTATGGATAGATCTTTAAAATTATATTTGGATTTCTACTACATTTTTTTCTAAACTAAAAATTTTCCTGAATTCCCTTATAACTTGTAAAATAAGAGAAAGATAAAAGTAAAAAAAATATATAATGTGATTACCAAGTAAACTTCCACCAATAATTGGTTTGAATGAAATCTAGTAACTAGTTTTTTTAATAGAGTCTGTAACACCAACACTTAAAATAGTTGTACTTCACTGTCAAGAGACGGCAGCGCTCCGTACTTTTGAATTGTTAATTGCTGATACTTCACTGAACTTCCGGGTTTGCTTACATATTGCTAAGGGTGTTTCTTTTAATTCGCAAAATTAGTGACGTAAACTCCAACCACTTTCCACTTTATATAAAATGAATGAGTTGCAAAAATTCTTAAAAAAAAATCTTGCAATTTATTTTTATTTTCGAGGATTTTTTAAATATGATACTTGCTGCCACGGAACACTCCATGGGCGAATCCGACTCGCACTTAGCTGCTTTTTTATTTATTAAATTAATTCTTTTGTAAAATAGCATTAATAATATAATGTAATTAATATACTGTAGGACTGTACTATAGTACAGCAAAACTGACTCCAACTATTTTATTACGTACCTACCACATCGCGATTTGATAATTACTTTTGTAAGATAACTAGTGAATTTTTAGATAGTCCCACACAAATTTAATCTACATCCTACGTAACGTAACGTAACGTAGTTTTTTTATTATCTATCTTTCATTACCTACCTATAACTCAAAGACTAGTCGAATCATGATAAAATTTACGTAGGCCCGCTTCGGCACCGTAACCAACTTTTTCAAAAAATCTTTGTTATAATAGGCCATGTAATCGAGTTAATAACAAACATAATCACAAAAAAGCATACAGTCGAACGAGAACCTCCTCTGTTTGGAGTCGGTTAAAAAGAAACAATTAGGTACCTACTCATAAAACATAGGTAAATGTAGAGATGGATTTTGATAATCTCAATGTTTAACTTTACATCAAAATTCTCTCATTTTAATATATAAATCTAGTAAGAACACAAGTTTTATATTGACCTTGGCACTTATTTGGTCACCTACCTAAAAGTTTCTAAATTAAACCTGTTAGATATACCTCTCATAGTTTAAGGAAACCAGTTTTGGATTTTATATTAGCTAGTTTTACCCACGACTTCCTTCACAACCATCTAGGTACAGTAAATATTAACCCAATATATATTGGGAAATCTACATAATTCGTAATAGACAGACTAGACTATCAATTATCTTAAAACTTTGATCTCATTTTTAAACGAATGAAAAAACGATTCTTTCTTTTCTTTCTTTAAGTTTTGGCCTTCACGTTAGTATTTAGCCATTAGTCAAGTAGAAATTTGCATAAAATTTTATATCAATTTCAATTAATTTTAATTAAGTCGTCGTAAGTCGTAAGTCGTCAGTAAGTCATGTCAGGCTCTTGGGTAAAGCGATGGCCTTTTTACACAAGCTCATGTAACGAGATTTGGCGGCAACGAGAAAATATACGATACGCTAATTTCTTTATGATTATTTCATTTGTGCACTTTTACTGAACAAAATTGTACAAAATGCCACCAAAATTGACTAATTTTACTCCATATTAACACGAAATTCAATAATTATGAAAAAACTTCGACCATCTTTTCTCTCGATGGCGCCAAAACCCAAAAAAAACGATTCTTAATTTATTTTTAAGTTTTTTAAGCTATATAGACTAGCTTAAGCGTCTGTTTACTGGTAAAACATAATAAATGCATTTTTTTTTCAAAAATGAGTTATAAAAGCAGTTCTATGTAATTTCCGACGCTCCTTTTTCTGGTGAAATCCAATAAGTGCTAGGACTGTTTAACACGAAGATAGTTAAGGTAAAAATGTGGTAAATGTAATAAAATATCAATTACAGTTCTGATGAATTGAAGTTAATATACTAAAAGCTGTATTGAAGCAAATCAGATACAAGTGAGACACGTTATATCACTTTAACTTTTTTCTTTGTTGGTCTAGTAAGTACTTTTTACCTAATTTTGGGAAAAGCTGAAATATTTTAAACGCATTTATTTATTTTTGATAGTAAAAATATATAGATAAAGAGATATAAATTCATTTATTATTTTTAAGTCGATCCATTGTAGATACATTATTTTCCAGTGAAATGTGATAACCGCATTTATTGTTTTTTGTCTATAAATTTTTCAATTTCAATTACAGGTAAAACTAGTTAAATACATGCCCTTAGTCAATAAAATATTAATTTATTGGGAAATCTTTAATCGTCTTTAGAATTATCGTGTAAAGACTAATCTAACAGAATCTAATGTTTCATCTATTACTGTGAATCTAATGTTATCTATTATTGTTGTCTATTACTTTCGTTGAAAGAAGATAGCGATAACTTAAAATTAGTTTAATGAGTGCGTAACATATATACCACCAATGTTTAATAAAATTACATTCAACGAGTAAAGTATCTTCAAAGTACTTTTTTTGTAAGAACGATTAAAATTCTATGAGCACCACTTACATATTCGCTTCTGTGTTCTTACGGCCTATTTCGCGACTAAAAATATGTAAAAAAAGAGGTCTGTTTTCTTACAAAAGAGGTCTTCTGTTTTTTACCAAACGTATGAGTCTAATGTATTAAACATTCGACCGGTTCGGTCTAAGCCTTAACCTTTGGTCCTTGACAGAACAAATGACGCAACAGCCTTTCCACTTCGATCATTGCTGATGAAATAGTTCAATGTTTTTGTTTTTAATCACGCTGTCGTTATACGAGCTGATTACGTCGAGACGTGCCCGTTTTTCTGACCAATCAGCGAGCGCCGTGCGCACACTCCCCCAGTATATAGTGCGCAAGCGCATTTTAAATCTCACTTACTGTTTGAGGTTTGAGCTTTCAGTTCGTAATTAAATGGGTGACAGATTTCTTAAAATTAGATTTTATCGGTGGTTGCTATTTCTATTTAGTTTCAGTAATTTGGATAAAATTTAGCATTTTGTTAAATTATTATATACCAATAAAGTATTCATTTAAATTTAGTTAAATTTTTTTCAATTAAAATGCTGCATTTCAAAGCTATCCCAGAAGATTACGTTAGGAAGGCCGCGAGGTAAGTTATTTTATTTTATTTTTTTAAACCTTTTGGTTAATGTATTATTCTGTCTTTAAGCAAGTACCTAACTTTTATTCCAAAAGGCAGTCATTTCAAATATATTTTAAACTATTAATTAATTCCTATTATGCCACATGATACCATCTTTATATACATATAAATTACGTGTCACGTTGTTTGTCCGCAATGGACTCGTAAACTACTAAACCGATTTCAATCAAATTTGCACACCATGTGCAGTTTGTTTCAACTTGAAAGGTAGGATAGCTTACACCTTAATTTATGATTTAAAAAAATACCATCAGAGCGAAGCTGGAACCAACAGCTAGTTAACATATAAAAGAGTGGGCTAGACATGGATAAGCTCGCTGTACATCTGCCTACAAATAAGTATAAGTGGTGTACGTACTTAAGTACAATCTAAAAAAAACATATCTATTAAAAAAAAACTATCACAAAACCTTCACTTTTTTTTCAACATGTAGGTATTTAATACATTTGAATTTTTTCGAAAATTACAGCTAGTTTACAATCTAAACTTATTTACTTATTAAAACTGGAACACGACAATAACCCGTGTTGGTCCGGGCTCCTTTAAAGCATATTGTAGCATAGGCTTACCGTCATTAATACCGCGACATCTCACTAGGTGGTAGAGTTTCGTACCGACTCGCCAGGGTTGGTACCCCCGCCTTACCTATTCCTGCCGCCATACATCAGTGCTTGCCGTTGACGTGTTCCGGTTGGGAGGATAAAGTAGCCGGTATAATTACTTTTGGTTGAGGCCTAGCATCCCGGCCTCAGGTTGGCAACGAACCATTACCACCTTTGTTGTCTCCAGGCGGCGTGAATTTCTTACTATCAGAAAATCCGACTGCTTGTTTGCTTTCCAATACCAAAAAAAACACGCACTATCTGTTAGGGTAAAGACGAAAGCAATTTAGAAAAGCTGTGGCAAATCTTTAGACTTTATTAAATGTACTGTATTATGTACATAATTATTTATTCATATTATATTTGAAGCATCAAAACGAAAAACACTTATAAAGCAGTAGGGTTACTCTTGAAACTCGATTCATGCAATATTTGAAATTGGATTGCAGTTAGGTACCTAATCTTGAACACATAATTGGTGAATTAGTAATAAACAAAAAATATTTTATCGGATTCATTAAATAAATGACTTGGAAATAAATGTTAATAATCAGCTAGTACTGTGTTCAAAAGTACCTACACTGACATACTCGATTTCAATTTCCAATTCGCATGATATCGAATTTCAAGAGTAACCCTACAGAAATGTTGGATCTGACTTCTCAATTGAAAATAAAACTATTAAGATCACACAACATGATACAATTTAATTCAGCAAGTTAACCGTCTCTAGGACATATCTAATACCTACTTCAAATTTAATTTAGTCAAACTAATTAGTGACTAGGTGCCCGCCTGCGGCTGTACTCGCATTCCAAATTATACATTTTTTATAGATTATAGTCTATGTCATATTGTGTGATTGTTTGTAATTGAGAGAGTATCTGCAAGCTCAGTATATGTCTTCAAGCACGTATCATAGAATAATAAGTACTCACGTACCCATATGCCCGAGGAGGTAGGCACAAGTACAGCCCTGGCAACAACAACTAGGCGAAGACACTAGTCCCGCAATGTGATAGGTAATTTATCGCCATCCGGACACATATCCAATCTCGGGCTAACCTTGTTTTTATTAGAAAATTTAAAAGCACGTTTTTTTGCCCTACCGAGGAACGAACCCGAGAGCTTAAAAATACCTACTATACTACATACTATAAATACTTGACATAGAGGCGACAGTACATAACTTTTTTATTTAAGAGTTACATCTAAATCCGTTCAGTAGTTTTTGTGTGAGTAACATAAACCAGCATAAACATACAGTAGTAAATCCAAACAAACTTTCTCACTTTATTAGGACTGATAGGATATATCAAAAAGTAACAAGGTTCACTAGGTGCAGCTTTTCTGACACGTGCAGGATTGACTGGCATAGAAATAAATTTTAGAAACGTGATAAACTCGATATCTCCCTTTGAACTCGGTTAAATTGTCACTTCATTGATTACAGTAACAAACAAAGATCGAACTTTGTATCCAGCTCTGGTTGCAGGGTCGATTGCGTCAGTTAGTCTATTATTATTCGAAATCAAGTCTTTCTTTACATACCCTTATCGTTTTTTTAATAAACACGGAGTAAAGTATTCCAAGGCTCAACCTCGTAGTAAAGTCTTTATTACTATGTAATACAGATAATAATATCAGCGTAATTTTACTCCTAAGTTAGTCCATGTTTAGTACCTAATAATACGAATGTCGAATGACGATTATTAATAACAAAGACTGAGGTAAGAGTAAAATTAGGTTGATATAATAGTCTGTATCACAGTGTGATAAAGGACCAGGTTTAACTATGAAGTACCTTGATCTATGTTTATTAACAAGTAGTAGCCATATTGTACTACTATTAAACTGCTAGGTAAGCCCTATTACTGTTCATTATTTTATTTCATTATGTTCCTTACGTCATAAAAATGTTAGTTGAAATGGGCGTAGCTTCCGTGGCAATATTCGTATGAATGATACGGGGCCCCCGGATACAGGGGCCCCGAAAGTAAATAAGCAAAAATTTAGCAGTTAGTTGGTAGTTTTTTCTGGGAATAAACTAGGTATGAGTACGTATCATTAATAAATGCCACTCGTTGTCTTCAGAGGTAGAACATTTTGGAGAATCATCTTCAGCTGCGGATAATTTAAAAAAAGGCTTGAAAAGTGTATTTTTCATTAGTTTTATTTGCTTTCGAAAGAAGTTAATCTCTACTTTGGCATCTACGAAAAGCTACGGACTCAGTTGGTTGATAATACCATTTCGTTTTGTCTGTGTTGTGTTGTATGTTACCCATAACAAACGAGTACAAATGTGGTGAGAGTCAACCGAAATCGTTTTGTAAATCCCTAGTCCCAGAAATACAGTGTATCCACTATGTCCAACCATCATGACAAATACCAGTCCTATAAGCATATAGAAGCAGTAAAAAAAAAGCATTAAGAGACCCATTCTAATATTAGTTACTTGGTTACAGATGTGCGCAGGTTGCGCTTGGGTGCAGCAGGACTGCGCACCAAGCAGCAGTTCGTGGCGCCGTCAAGCTCAGTCCACAGATCGCCAATCTAACTCCTAAGGTATGGGATACATTGCACCTAGTTTGAGTAGACCTCTAAATGTAAAATTGTAATGAATTGTCCGGGATGTATCGTGAACTGCCTAGATTGAATTTGCCTAAAACCAAGAAACTGAAAGCGAAAGGTTCATTTGCCTTTGATATTGTGTCATACTGTCTTCGTTGGAGTTAAATCAATATCGATAAATTAACATCATCTGAATCTCATATGAAATGGGTCAATTTCCGAAAAAATTATTCACAGTCTTTGTGAAATTTCATACGCTTTTGTTACCTTGGTCTTTAACCGGCACTGGTATTTTCCGTAGAAGTACTAAATAAGTTTAAATTGCCTACAAAACCGCGGACAACAGTCCATTCATAAATTCAAATCAAAGTCTAAATTCATTGCGCCCTAGATCTCGAGTATCAGAGTGGGTTGAGCGATAAGGAACATCGCACTAATGAGCCTAACAAATAATGATTTATATAACAATATCCATCAAAACGTTAAACATAAACGAGGTCAAATTAAAGGTGGAATAACTATTAGAAATACTGCACGATCGAGCACAGAAATTGTTGAAGCAGGTACGCATATGGTAGTGGACACTAAATTAACCAAATCATTGCAAACCTTTTACTATATACTAACGATATTTAGGCTGTTTGTCCACCAATGTCATCACTTAAAGTGCAAGACGGTGCCGTAAAAAGCGTTACATATGTTTATTATGAGCATTGACCTTTAGTTTTTCCAGTGGCGGTGTTAGTACTCAAGCCTGACTTCCACAGCTTTTAGTAGCGCAGCTAACAAAACGATATTTTAGGTTCGTGCGTTTGTGGAGAGGAGTGCCGCCCTCTGCGAGCCAGAGCACGTTCACGTGTGTGATGGCTCCGATGCCGAAGCTTCTGTTCTTCTGCAGCTGATGCAGCAGCAAGGCACGGTGCGACCGCTCCCCAAATACGACAACTGGTAGGTTAACTTTACGAAAATTATCATTGATGTTTGAGCTTCCAACAAAACATTTTTTTTTCCAGAACACTATCTTTCATGTTATTTTTTTTCCATCCATTTGTTACATTCTGCTATAAATGCATCTTAGACTTAATACAGCATTAGATAATCAGTTTAAAATTTTTTGGATCTTTAAATTTACTTGCACTTTATATTATTATCACATTATAATAATTACCTATTTACGTGACGTTAAAAACTCTGAATGATATAAATGGTGCTAAATACTAGAATACGCGGGCTTATGGTATATTTTTTTCAGCTGGCTTGCCCGTACGGATCCAGCAGATGTAGCCCGAGTGGAATCCCGAACATTCATCTGCTCGGAACACGAGAGAGATGTAGTTCCTATAGCTCGCGCTGGTCAGAAGTCCGCTCTCGGCAACTACATTTCTCCAGTTGACTACGATAAAACAGTTACTGAAAGGTTTCCAGGGTGTATGAGAGGTTAGTACTTGATTTCGTTATAGCACTTTTTGTCGTAGTTTCATTGCACGGAACAAACATCTTGTTTACGCTGATTCGCAGACATCATGGCGGACGAGCTATTTTCAACTTCGAGATTGGTTCAAAACGGAACTTAGATAGTTGAATGTGAGTCACGAAGGTTTATTTGATTAAGTTAAGATCAGGAAAAAATCAGCGCTCAGCAACTGGCAACTAATTTGAGTTATGATGTGGAAGTATCCAACTAGTGTCCAAGGTATAATATGGTTCTAACGCCACTCTTGCGTTACCGCTTAGAGCACAGATAATGACAGTGCTAATCGATAATGCACAAAGACTATTAGATTTCATGTATGTCTCTAAAAGGATATAACAGATCAGGAAGACCTTTTTACAAAGAGAAACAGCTAAGTCATTGACTAATAGTATTTAAAAAAAAGGTTAATTTAATCATTAATTTATCCCTTGTCCAGGTCGCACCATGTACGTCATTCCGTTCTCAATGGGACCAGTGGGATCTCCTTTGTCCAAAATCGGAGTGGAAGTCACAGACTCCCCATACGTCGTCTACTCCATGCGTGTTATGACGAGGATGGGTAAGAATTTTGTTTTTGTACCAGTAATTCTAAAATTTCTTCATTTACGCGATTTATACATAGACAGGAAACAGTAATGGAAAGAAATTGCAAAATGGCGAAATTCAACTACTTAAAGACAAAATGGCGGCAAGAAAAAGTTGGTTTGTCTAAAAATAGTAGATGGCCACATTTCTTTCGACTCGCCATTTTGGTGCAATAAAATACAATTATTATTTCTATTTCATTTAGAGTCATAGTATATTGGACAAGAAACTTAAGTATAGCATTTGCTCTGGATGCATTTTCTAATACATTCGGAATTCTTGGATTAGAAATCCGTTGATAGCCGTTGGGTTGGCTGCCATCAATCCAATGTCGTATTGCAATATGCAAAAATGTGGAATTAATTTGGAACTTGGATTAGCGCTGAAGGGATTTCAGTGATACTTGTAGCGTTTGAATTAACCAAGCTTCATTAAAATCTCTGCAGCAACTTTTCCATGACACAAGAAAATTGACAATATTTTTTGTTCATAATCATTACATATTACATTAAGATTTTCTCCTGGAAAAAATATATAAAGCTATTCATAGTTCATTTATAGTAAATCGCCTTCACTCATTCAATTCATAGTAATTCGCCTCTGTGGTGTAGCGGTCCGGGTTTTGGATATGACTGCATGAGGTCCCGGGTTCGAATCCCGGGTCGGCCAACAAAAAGTAAATTGGATTTCCGATTTTTTCTAATTAAAAAAAATGTTGGTCGGGATTGGAAATGTGCTCGGTTGGCGATAGGCTTGCCACCTATCACATTGTGGGACTTAGTGTCTTCGGCTAGTCATGGGTGCCTTGGTTGTACCTCTGCCTACCTCTTCGGGGATATGGGCGTGAAGATACTTTTTTTTTATTCATAGTAAAAGATAATTACTTACCCCAAACATCCTAACGTTCGGATTAGGCTTTAAGTGTGTGTTCATAAACGTCACAATAATATGTCAATCTCTTTATTTGCATTCATCTGGAACAGTCGATTTTTTCTTCTATTTTATAAAAACGAATCGCCAATTTTTAACTGAAAACTGAAATAAATATTTCCTACCTCTAGGAAGCAAAGTGTTGGAAGCACTAAGAAAAGACGAGAATTTTGTGCGCTGCCTCCACTCGGTGGGACGTGGATCCAGTACTGGAACTCCAGGCTGGCCTTGCGACCCGGCTAAGACTGTCATCTTACATCGACCTTCCGACAACGAGATCATTAGTTACGGTAAGAAATGAAATTGGGTTTAACAAAGCTAGACTAAAAATTCAGGGCAACCATTGACGTTTTGGCGTCATGAACAAGGCAAGGGTGTTTGCAGAAATTTTCTGCATGTGGTCACGATATTAGTTCCACAAGCTAACTTTGCTTGCCTTATCAGATTTACAGGCTCAGACTTGATAAATAAGTATAGTTCATTCTTCCCAGAAGAAAAGTTATAATACGACAAAATCCTTGTAATTTTTCTAGGAAGTGGTTATGGAGGTAACAGTCTGCTGGGCAAGAAGTGTTTCGCTCTTCGCTTGGGCTCAGTGCTGGCAAAACGAGAAGGATGGCTCGCGGAACATATGCTGGTATGTTTGGATTTATATCTGTACCTAAATAACATTTTTTCTTACTTCATATAGGGTTGTATTTTAGTGTTAATTAATAGGGTTGTTTAAAGGTACTTAATTAATGTCTCGATGCCCGACGTCAGAAGCGTAGATTCGAGTCAGATGTTCAGTCCCTATAAAAGTTAAAAATATGCACTAAACTAAGTACCAGAGCTTTGCTGGTGTTACCCAAAAAACTATGTTCTCTTACTGACCTAGGTACTCTACTCAAGATATAATGATTTTTATAATCTGTGTCTGTATGCTACAAAAACTTTTTTTTCAGATTGTGGGTATCACGGACCCTAAAGGCCGTAAGCGATACATCGCTGCAGCGTTCCCATCAGCTTGTGGGAAGACCAACTTGGCGATGATGACGCCCACACTTCCGGGATACAAAGTGGAGTGTGTTGGTGATGACATCGCATGGATGAAGTTTGATAAGAACGGAGTCTTGAGGGCCATCAACCCAGAGAATGGATTCTTCGGGGTAGCACCAGGTATGATAATTAATTCTGCATCGTTATCTTTATCATGGAGTTTTCGTGTAGATACGTATAAGTAGATTTTCAATAAATAAAATCGAAAAAATTGTTGAACGACTGTCATCTCTCAATCAGCTACGGATCCAGACATCGAGCCACAAGTCACATAATCGATATTCATTCATGGCAGACTCCAAAGCTAGTATATTATACTGTTCGACCTAGCTAGACTCCTGTCTAAGCGTAGAAGGTAGTGACCCCTTTGGATCTGCCCTTTGTCACAAGAGTTACCAACATTTAATTGACAACTTCTGTACTACGGTTTCAAGTACAAATAGAACATGAAACCGTCCATAATATTCGCACAATGAGAACAATTTACGCGCATAGTATGTAAAGAATCAAGGTAGACCTCTTATATCAAATTTGTGTTTGCGCAAAAAAATATCTGGTACTTTTGGTAACATTTACGCGCATTGAGCATAACCATTCAAAATCAGTCCGTTGAGAGATGAGATAGTTTCAACTAAGGAGAAACATAATCCTGTGAGCTCGAGATTAACGATAAGCGAAATAAAATATGTGATATTTTCCACCAGGTACATCAACATCGACGAATCCGATGGCAATGTCAACAGTATTCAATAACACGGTGTTCACCAATGTAGCGGAGACGGAAGACGGCGGCGTGTGGTGGGAGGGCATGGGGCCGGCGCCAGAGAACATGATCGACTGGAAGGGACAGCCTTATGATCCAAAGAAGAAGACCCCAGCTGCACATCCTAACTCTCGGTTAATATATTTCTTTGAATCCTATCGCAATTTTATTCCACATTTTAAAGATATGTAATAACAAGGAAAACTCAGCAACAATCTTTTTATTACCTGATACCTTCACATCCGCTTGAGGAATATATTAGATTTGGTTCAACCTTCCAAGTGTTCTTAAACGTTTCCGAGTGAACTTATACAGAAGGTCACACATCACGCTATCAACTTAATTATTACTTTTTATATTATTTTTTTGGCCGAATTGAATAGCTAAAAATTTATTACTTTCAGATTTTGTACTCCAGCAAACCAGTGTCCAATTATCGACCCTGATTGGGAAAGTCCTGAAGGTGTACCAATCTCTGCGATCCTATTGGGCGGGCGACGGCCCACTGGAGTGCCGTTGGTTTTAGAGGCTCGTGATTGGGCGCACGGTGTGTTTATGGGTGCTGCCATGAGGTCCGAAGCTACTGCTGCTGCTGAACATGCGGTTCGTACTCTTTAACTATCCGTACATTTTGACGATCGTCTCTTTTGAATATCGAGAGATTTAATATCTCGCCGGCTTGTTTATAATATTGCCTTTTTTTATGATATTGGAACGTAAACAAGCAGACGGATTTCCTGATGTGAATAAATTCACGCCGCCTAGAGACACCAAAGGTGGTAATGGTGCGTTGCCAACCTGAGGCCAGGATGTTAGGCCTCGACCAAAAGTAAGTTTACCGGCTCCCTTACCCTCCGAACCGGAACACGTCATGACGTTATGGCGGCAGGAATAGGTAAGGCGCTGGTACCAATCCGGGCGAGTCGCTGTTAAACTCTAGCACCTAGTCAGATGTCACGGTACTAGTGACAGTGAGCCTATGCTCGCCTTTTACGAGCTGCCTGGCAAGGAAGGCAGATGGTCTATTCTACAAAGAAGCCCGGACAAACACGGGGAAAAGTGTTCAAATTTACCGGCTACCCTATTCCCCGGACCGAAACATGACAGAGTCATTGTAGCGGCAGGAATGAGAGCGGTGGTAGATCCCTACCTCCACAAATTAGTGCAAAGCTTTTGATGACTTAAATTTGAACCTGGTTTCACCACTTACGAGTTGCCTGGCAGAGAGTGGCAGAAGGTCTATTCTACTAACACGAGGAAAACACACCACATATCTATTCATTAAAATTTCCAACGGAAGGCGGAAACTACCATGTTGATGGTGGTAAAGGTTTTAAGTAGGTACTTAGCGTAGTCCATAGTCTGTAAATATGAGGGGTCCCTATAGACAGTATAATTATGATGTTACATTTGCAGGGTAAAGTAGTGATGCACGATCCATTCGCGATGCGCCCGTTCTTCGGGTACAACTTCGGCGACTACCTCCAGCACTGGCTGTCCATGCCTCAGGCGGGCCGCCACCTACCCAAGATATTCCATGTCAACTGGTTCCGAAAGGACTCGCAGGTAACCTCCTGTTACTATTAATATCAGAAAAAAAAATTACATGGGCCATACAAGTGGTACTTGTGAGACCACTCTTTTACAAGAAAACACTGTAATCCTTACCACTACGAAAAATTTAAGGAGAAAACTTGGGTGTATGAAATATCTATCAAATAATCACTTACAGTATTACTTTACACTTTTTACCCTTTTTACACTTCATACTTTTATTTTTAAATTGGCTGACCTAATCTAAATTTAAGCGAAATGATTAATTAGGGGAGAGGCGTACAAAAAGACATACTAGTTATAAAATCAGTCATAGAATATTTATTTGTTTATAATATTCAACAGTTTAAATAACAAAGTATTCTTTGGTTCATTACTTAATTATAATTATAGAGATTAATCGGCTCAGTACAAAAACAGAATAATTAAAAAATATTTTTAAAAACACAGAAAAAAACCATTTTGTCCGCCCTAGTCGGGTAAAATAACACACGTGGTTTGGACAAAACGGCATACTAAAATGGTATCAAAAATCAGTCGATTACATGCAAAGTTCACACGCGAAACGCTTTGTCTGTTTTGGAACATCTGCACATGATGCATGAGCCAATTTTTTACAGCTTAAGCATTTGAACCAGACCTCTTTTGACTTCGATCTTGAGTATAGGTCATTACAATAAATGCACCGACAATCTTCGTCGTCATCTTTGGTTACTTTTTGAGCAATCAAAGAAGAGAAATCATTTTCGCTGTCGGAACTAAAGTCTAGAACTTTCGTAACCTTTCTCTTTTTTTTGGAGGAGGCAGAGGAGCAGATTTTGCTTTAATTTCGTCCATATTTGGCGTCGAAGTTAATACCAATACTGTTGGTTTCTTGCGATGCGTGCAGTGAGGTGGCAAGCATACCATAATAATTCCATGCTCTTTTGCGAATGTTAAGCTTTCAATACCTTTATGGCTGATATGACCATCAATTACCAAAAGTACTTTATCATCAAGGCTCGCTTTTACATGCGTTTGGAAGTGCACTAGCCATTTATAAAATACAGCGGTGGTCATCCAACCTGATTCTTGTGCAACACCTAAACTACCGGTTGGAGCTTCGTCTACTAACTCTTGTTTCATGATTTTTCTGGGAAAAATTAAACACGGTGGGATAAAATGACTACTTGCACTCATACAACAGACAACTGTCACATTAGACCCCTTTTCAGCGCTAGTCAAAGCCCCAACCTGTTTACGCTCAGTAGTAGCAAATACCTTTTGTGGTCTCTGGACAGTTGATAAAGCCGACTCGTCGACGTTGTACAGTCTATGCGGAGTAATGTTATTACTCTGAATAATGTCTTGGTAAGTATTAAAAACAATGCTACTTGTGGCTTGATGAAGGCTTGGGCTCTTGCAACTGAAGTAGCTTCAGGTTTTGTTATATCTGGGTGTCTTCGTCGAAATCCAGACAACAGTTCTTTGCCTGCCATCTTTTTTTCATTATTAAAATTATGTGGAATTTTATTAATTTCTGCAAACTGATAGGCCAATTCTAAAACTTCCTTCCTCGTAAATTCAAATAATCTCGTTTCTAGTAATTTTATATGTTCTACCAGTTCACATTCCATCTAATACGCGAAGACACTTTTATACCTAGCCAAACCTGAAACATTCTCGAAGTTATTTAGTAATACTACAATAATTTAACACTAAACATAAACAATAGAACGTCAAAAATACTTACTTTCGCAACTATCAAAATTCATTAAACCAAAACTCGTGACTGCGAAAATCACAGAAGTACGTGTGCACACTAAACCGTCGAACGGACGCTACTGGCGCTGCCACAGGTTGATACCTGTTACCAAGCAGCCCTCTACAGGTCATTGCACAAACTAATATGTGTTTAGTTAAAGAAATAAATGGGTGTGCCATATTACCCACCTATGCCATTTTGTACGCCTCTCCCCTATGTGTAAGAACAACTCTATATAGATATCTTTAAAATACATCCGGATTTCCAAAGCTTGACGAGAATTTAAATAGTACTACTGTACAGTTAGATATGCAAGATTCTATCCTAGCTTCAGTTCGACAATAATTATATGTTATATTATACGAGTATTATATTGTTACGAGCTATGGGTAATAAAATGCCGTTTGTAACGTAGAAGACGTTTATTGAAAGCTTCCACAAAAATCCTCTTAACAGAATCCGAATCGCTAAGTAA
>NJDC01022714.1:161643-181955 GCA_002245475.1 Calephelis virginiensis | reverse complement strand
AAAAGGACTTTTTTGATTTAACGTTCAATACCTATTTAACTAAAAAAAACATCTAACTAAATAGGTATTGAACGTTAAATCAAAAAAGTCCTTTTTATCTTTAGTTTCAAAGCCCTGATGATGCTGTAAAAAGTGAAAAAGTGTTAAATAAAGTATACAGTGGATAAGTACATGTGCTATCTCCAAAAAACGTGTATATACAATAGAATTCCATCAAGTGCCGACGATAGCAAGTATAGATTCTATTACATCTTGTCAAATTTCAATTAAATCTAAATTATATTGATGTATTCATCCCATTTACAATTAAAATATTCATTGACGTCATAAAAAGCTTTGGCTCCTAGCATTTTATTGATATTTATTTTATTTTTTTTAATATTATCAATGTTTCTTAGTAAAGCAGGCAAATGATTATAAATACGCAGAATCATCAAGACCACATTATTACCATAAAAAGCTGTTTTATGCGTTTCATATTGTATTTTGCCCTTGATATTATCTCTTCCTTTTAAAAATGTAAACAGATCTACATTTCTCTTTACAAATGTTACAGCTTTTTAGCATTATATATATAATGACTGTTAAGATACCACGTCTTTGAAAAAAAAGGTTTGCAATTTTCTGTTTGACGGAAATGCATTTGTTCTGAGATCTAAAAAGAATATCTTTATTAACTGAAGTGCCCCAAAATACTATGCCAAAGCGAATTATCGATGAAACAAAACCATTATACGCAGTAAGGGTCACCCTTTCACTAACTATTTTTCTCAATAAATGAAGCGCAAACGAAAACTGATTATTTTTTTTACACATTAAGTCGATATGCATTTTCCAGACAAATTACCACCTAATGTTAATCCTAAAAATTTTATACGGTTTACTTGTTCGATTTGAAAATATTTATTGTCCAATTTGAGGATTTTTTTTTTTATTTTATAGTAGGTTAAAATTCACAATTTTAGTCTTATCGAAATTTATTTTTAAATTATTTTGCTGAATCCACTGCATCACTAATTCTAAAGTTCTATTAATATTATTCTCAATAACCTTAACCTTAACATCATCCGTGCAGTCATTAAAAATAACCGAACTATCAGCCGCAAATAATATCATTGGATAATTTGTAACATCTGGTAGATCATTTATGTAAATCAAGAATAAAAGCGGCCCCAAGATACTTCCTTGCGGTACACGACGTACTACTTTCAATGGCGTGGAATTGTACATTTGCATAATGATTGTTTTCGAACATGAATGATTAATGATTGTTATTTGATAACGATAATCGATTGAGATAATTCTCAGTAAGTTTTAAGGCGCTACCTCTTATAACACATGCGTAAAGTTTTTTCAGGATAATTTGGTGGTCAACACTGTCAAAAGCCTTTAATATGTCCATATAAAGTGCTGCTACAGGCAATTTCTTATCTAGATTAAATAAAATTTTATGAAGACAATTATATACAGCCCTGTTTATGGTTTTCCCTTTCGTAAAACCTTTTTGTACTTTTGTAAATATACGACAATGTTCAAAAAAGTAATCAACCACTTATATAATAATCTTCAATAATCTTAGCAATAACTGATATCAGGGCTATCGGTCGATAGTTATTTAAATCATTTAGATCACCATTTTTATAAATTGGCCTAATAAGATTAAATTTTAGCTTATTTGGAAATTTACCGGTACTTTAATAAATTTACTTTATGACTTAAAATAGGAGATACAGGCGCCACTTTCGGGGGTAGTAGCAGGTTATGAGAAACTCCTACTCACTAAAACCACACGGGGTCCTTCCCTTCACCAAGTACCGGGGCTGCGGGGACGCTTTCGCAAACTTCCACTGCCCCGGCGACGCTGGATCCAATGATTATGGCAGCCCCATATCGTCTGAAGTGGCACGGTGACACAGCGTACACCACTTCAGGGTTTCCAACCCCTTACCTGCCGCAACCCCATCTCGACCGGTCGGGCTAGATGGAAAGCCCTCCCCCTTCTCCCCCCGCCACGGCAAGGCTCGGACCCTTGGGGGGGTAAATTGCGCAACCTAGCATAACGAAATTTGACTCGTACTAATACTCTGTAATTAGGAGATACCTATGTCACCGAATTAAATAAGTACCTTTTATATAAACTACCTTTTATGTCTAACACTTCAGGGGGGTGATTATGTATCTCAGTTGTCAACTCAAACTGTAAAAGTGTACATCAAATGACGTCATTTGTGTTTGCTATCTCTATTCTATTTCTGTTGGTCGCTGGAGATAGCAAATACAAAACACGTCATTTGACAGCAATTCGATGTACACTCATCCATTTTGAGTTGGTAACTGAGTTACATAATCACCCCCCAGGACCAAAAAGTTCCTGTAACAAAATGACTTAAAATGAAGAGAAAATATTTTATTTAGAGAATAAGGGTTTAAGGGTTGTTCCTAATTACAAAAATCACAGTTCCAGGTTAGAACAACCCAGTAATATTTGCCTTCCATTACCTACCAAAAAAAACGTGTGCATCTCGGGTCGCACGATAGAAGTGCTAATTATTTAATACAACATAGACAGCGTAACATCACGAAGTGGTATATCCTCAAATTAAAAGTTATTACTTAAAAATGTAAAGGCGGTAAAAAGTTGCATGACTGTAGCAGGTTCGACGATAAACTACGTACCTTTAAATATTAAATCATTTCCTGACTCGATTTCTTTTAAAAGATTGTCATCTAAAAGCATTAACTTTAAATTATTATTTTGGCAGCTAGGATCAGGGAATCGTAGAATTTGTGTTAATTCTGTGAGTTCAGACTCGTGTAGTTTCGCTGTTTTAATGATTTTTCGCACATCTGGAGTCCGCTCAACGCTGAAATAATAAAACACTGTACTTTTCACTCCCTTACTACTCCATTAAAATCATAAGTAAAAATTATTACAACATGATTGTAGGCAGAATGTCTTATGTCGTAGCCTATCTGTAAAAGGACTTATTTACATTTGACAGCTGCCATTTTGACAACGGAAAATCGAATTTTCCCCCTTCCCCTTCACTTCACTTTATTCATTACACATTAAATTTCGCAGAGCAAAGAATTTTAATATTTTTTTCGTCGTAAAATAGGTTTAGTTTAGTGAACATAGTATAAAATCAATCGAAAATGTCGTTATTTGGTGATATATTGCCGTTAAATAAAAATGAAGAGAAAAATAAACAGACCAGTGCAAATCTATCACCATACCTTAATTTCGACCCGAACTATATTCCGAAAATGCAACCAGAGTTCCTATATCCCGATGAAAGTCATATGGCTTCAACTGCTAGAAGATCTAATGTCGCTTTACCAATAATTGGAATGTCGTTTATGACTGGATCAGGTACTTATTCAAGTTTAATAACCTCAAAATTCTTTTTACATAACATTACATTATTATTTACTTAATAGATATTGAATTTTTTTATAGCTATCTATTAATATAGAACTAATTATTTTCTCTATTGTCGTAATATTTTACATTGTTGCTAATAATTTAAGCATTTGCCTGCTATTATTACTATTAAATTAGTTAAAACATACAAGTTTATTTTAATTTTCTATGAAGCATCACACCTATAATTTCAAAAATGTATAGATTCAAAACAAGCTATACTCCCATCAAACCTATTTCAATTTAAGATAGGAAATTACTGAAATGGTATTGTAAATTTTAATAGTTTAAAGGTACTACCTATGTACTGTACATAGTTTAAACATTGTTAATTTTTTTTTAAATTAAATTATGATGTACATACTGATATGAACAATAAATAGAATTTTATCTACTGATAATTTCTAAGTACATCTCAACGCAGTAGTAACAACAACACATAAATTAATAATTTTCAATTAAAGCAAAATACTATTGAGCCCATGTAAGCATATGATGCATGACGATGTCTGATTTCCTTAAAAAATCCCTGGATTTATATGGACCCGTGTGGCTTAGAAACACATGTTTACCTTGTGCAATGCAACTTTCAATAAATCCTCTCACTGGATGAACATTTGTCATGTGGTGATAGTTTTTTAGATTTATAGATGCATTACTCTATTGTATGGTCTATGTAATTTTTTTATTATTCTTATTATACAAAGATGGTATTACCTTTCAGGTTTAGGTGGAATGACTGGTTTATACAAGGGATTGAGAGCAACTACTCTGGCAGGACAAACTGGCAAAGTTCGGAGGACACAATTAATAAATTATGTTATGAAACAAGGTTGGTTAACATTAGAGGAGTGTTATAAGTTTGACTATGTCTTATATGCATTATAACAAAAAGACCAAATTCAATGAAGATTTTTTGTTTCAAAGCTGACGTCATAAAGATGATTCTTAGTTAGCTACATTGCATATTGGTTTTGTAAAAGGTTTTTTAAACATTGGGTATTTTACAATTTATTATTAAAATATTATTAGATAGCAATACATAAGTTTCTACAAACATGTTATGAAAGTAGTACCTCACTTTTGTTTTCTAAGAACCAGAAACATACTAACATAAAAATATCTGACAAATAAAAGTTATAGCCATTGCAAATATACACTTCTTTAGAATTCTTACACTGTAAAATAAAGATTTAGGTCACAGTTTCAGGAAATTAACACAATTATTTTTGGTGTGTTAAAGTGGTATTTAAATGTTATCGGTGGTTATTATGTTGCACACTTACTAAAGTAATAGAGACTAAACACTTTGTGCTGTCAGATTAGTCTATACACCACATTTCTACAGACGTTTCATTTACTGCTTGGAAAACTTTGATTAAAAACATCACAATTTGACATGTCCGGACTTATCTGATGTGTTTAAAATTATCCATCTCTTTTGTTTTTGTTTCATTTGAAAAAGATAGCATATATCTAAAATAAGTTTAGCTTGTGTACAGCAACCACCTTTATCAACAAGATTATAACTTTAACATTTAAATACCAGAAGAGCTCTGTGTTTTAATAAATAAAAAGGAAATATAGTTTGCACTGGATATACACCTCTTTCCTATACATAACTAGAATATACTGTATTAACTCAATTAATATATGATTTTAAGACTAACTTTATAAAGTTCCATTTTTATTTTACAGGGACAACTACAGGCTGCACTTTAGGTATTTTGGCATCTTTTTACTCCTCAATTGCACTTGGTGTAACATGGTTACGAGACAAAGAGGACACATCAAACACTTTCATAGCAGCAACAGCTACCGGTGTGCTGTACAAGAGTACAGCTGGTCTTCGTTCCATGGGTCTAGGAGCCTTGACCGGATTCACATTAGCAGGCCTATACACACTCCTCACCGATAATGACAACATATGGAGTAAAGCTCGATACATGAGAATGTGATCTTATCCGCCTATAATTTGTAAATAAATAGACTGTTATTTTTTAGTTGTTACGTTTTACAATTGAGCACTAAAGATCTGCCAAGTGTATAAAGACTTATTTTGCCATGTCTAGTACACTTGTAGATTAGTGCAAGCTGTTACGGTTGTCCCGCCCTCGACGTTGGATCCTATGTCTGAGCAGGAATAGCACAATTTATGTTAACTAAGTCGTAAAATAAAAGTATGTTTTAAAAATTAAGATATTTATTTTATTTTACATTGCAAATAAATTTACAACACATTAAAATTTACACTCTAATTCTAGGAAACAGGTTTTAAAATTAACATAATCACTTCAACATTGTTTTACGTAAATTAAGTAAATGAAATAAGAAAAAATCTATCATTGAAGATGACCTGAATCTCATATAATTATGAATTAGTGAATAATAAGTAAATAATGACCTATTTTTTTATTACATTACTTTGCCAAAAACAGACCTTTATAATAATTAATCTGGTTCTTAAAATCAGTGGGTTGCACTTTGCAACATCTGTCTCATCAAAGTTCTTGTATTGGTTATGTATTATATATATATTTGATAGTTCCATATTAGTTTGTCTTAGTTTAAACTAACATTTAATTCGGGCAATTTAGTTCAAGTCCATGATAACTTGGTAAAGTACAAAGCAAGTTTTATTGTAAAGTCAAACTTCATTAAGTCATAAATGAATGTTAATTTGGATGTAAAAAAAATACATTCATGCTTTAACTGTTTAACGCAATGTTGAATGAACACATGCAACATTCCACTAATGTAAGAATTGTAAAGTATAAGCAACTAAACAATTCAACTTATCAATACAACTATATTAGTGGAGGTTTTTCTATGGCTTAAAAAACTTACTTAGGTAAATACCTACATATCTAAAAGATTTATTATTCTAAATAACTGAATATTTATTAGCATACACATAGTCATAAAAAGCTTGACACAGATTATCTTTATAATTAACATACTGTACACAAAATCAAATTATACAAGTCATTTGACACATTTTTGAATAGCAGAAAACTTGAATTTTAAATTTGAGCAAAGGCAATATCGTTTCACAACATTTACTGGGTATTATTTCTAACTAAAATTTATTAGATTATAAGGGTCTGTCAAAGCCTCTTGTGGCATTAATTGCAGCGTAGATGTGTCCTAAGATATTAAATTTAAGGAAACCCTTGAACTTCAAAAACTCGAAATTTAAAAACTTAGCAGATAGTCAACCAAAGCTTGAAACCAAGCTTTATGTGATGTGTATGAAAATGTATGTGTGAAAATATGGATCTTTGAAATTTAAAATAAGTAAGAGGTACTTATACTCACTGAACATTTTCAAATAATCCTAATCCTTAATCTACATAAAATGTAAAATTGAAGTCATTACTTATATCTGCCAATAAGTCATAATTGCAATGATTGGGAGATCAAAAAATATTTTTCTATAAGCATATATTAAAACCTAATGAAAAAAACCAAGATTGAATTTTATACCTCTCATTCAATTCATAGATATATTTAAAAAATAAAATAAAAATAACAGATTAAAAAGATTTAGGCTCACCTTGCAAATTAGAGGCCTTATTACCATGTCATCATAAACCAATTTTATTTCAATGTTAGTGCAGAAAGATGACCTTAAAAGATTTACCTGAACAGTTAAGTTGATATTTTACATTAATAATTAGCAATATTAAAACCCAAACATTATTAAATCTGGCATGATTTCATTAGCACTAACCCCCTAAAAATAAAGCTATGCCTATACTCAAGTATATCGAAAAAAGTAAAGAAGTAAGTACACACGAAATAACTGGAGCGCATTATTATTGCGTAAGTTACCTACCTGCATTGCTATCAGTGGCAGATGTTAATTTCCATTTCTTGTATGACAATACAGTGAATAAGCACACAACTATCCTGATGGTAAGAGACAAACGTGGCCTATAAACGTCATAGAAGTTATAGGTGCATCACTGTCCTGTGGCTAAGATGGTATTCTTATTGTTAAAGTCAACCTAAGCCGGAACATGTCAATGTCATTACATCGACAGGAAAAGGTAAAGCTGTGGATCCCTACCCAAGTAAGTTGCTGTATAACCACCAGTGATGTCGTTGTTTATGACTGATTTAACTTATAAGATAAATATAACTAATATGGGTTAAAAAGAGTTAAAAATAAAAAGTTCAAATACTGTTGGCACAGCGTGTTGAAACTGATAACAATTTGGTACTGAACAAAAATTAAAGGTAAACATAAAAATTGTTCCCCATTGAGTAGATATGGGAAACTCATCACTATCTTTTTTTTTCAGTATTAAAACACAACCATTTTAAAATTATTGACGTTCATTGCCATAATTATATCTCAAATCTTGGCTTAAAATAGTATTAGATGTAAATAAAGTAAGTTCCCAAGTTAATTAACCTATTCTTTATGACACTTGGAATATTTGTAGGAACAAGTTAGTTTTAAATCTTACAAAAATAATTATTTTTAGGTAAATTGAAAGTTGCTACTGTTAGTATTTTAGATATTCTGCTAACAATATGTTATAATTAAAAACAGACAAGACTAACTATTAAAATATAATAATTAATATACTTTAAAGACAATGTTTGTGGAAGATAAGTGCACTATTTAGTATCTAGTTTGAATAAATTTGATTTGATTCGAGATTATGGTTTTGTTTGGGTATTGATTCAAATCAGTTATATGTAACACCTTCCCTCGCATCTGTGTTCTAGGGGTCAGATGCTTGACTTGACAGTGAGATCGGGGGATCAATCCCCAGGTCTGGCTACTAAAAGATTTTTTTTTTTTTATTTTCTAATAAAAATATGTTTGAATATGTGCCCAGTTGACGATGACTTGACCTCTCACTTTATAGGACTCGGTGCCTTCACCTAGCCACCTCCTCTTTTGAGGACACGGGTGGGAAGATACTTTCATAGTACAAATGTGTTATTTTAAGTTTTGATTGACATTACTTCTAAAAGAATGAAAAAATATATGTTTTACAACAGAGGCAATAACTGGAATTAAATTTCCAAATTTAAGTCGGTGATAATAAACATTAAATTAATGTTTTATATGTAACATTAAATGGAAAATGTTACAAACAATTCCTGACCTGTATCACTAGTCCTGTGTTTCCATAAAATGTGTTTACCAATAAGTTGCCTCTGTGGTCTAGCGGTTCAGGTGTTGGACTTGACTCCATGAGGTCCTGGGTTCAAATCCCGGATTGGACAACAAATCGAAAATTTGGGTTTTCCAATTTTCTAATAAGAAAAAAATGTTGCTCCGGATTGGATATGTGCCCGGTTGGCGATAGGCTTGGGACCTATCACATTGCGGGACTTAGTGTCTTCGGCTAGTTGTAGGTGCCCTGGTTGTGCCTCTGCCTACCTCTTCGGGGATATGGGCGTGAAGATACTTACTTTACTTTTATGTTTACCAATATCCAATAATATATCATCTAGTATCATATTTCAGAGGCAATTCAAAATATTATGTAGTTTGAAGCTAGGCTTATCACTCTCGACCTTCAGTAATAAATTAATCTAAAGTAGCTGTAATTTCTTGAAAGTCAAAATGAACCTTAACACATTATCTTAAAGCTTCTTCTTAATATTGTGTTTATAAACTACTATTATTATGGCTATCAAAATTGTACACATACGCGAATTAAGAGCTTATATTAATAATTATCATTGTTACAAAATTAATTTACAAAACAGACACATTTACATTACTTAAAATATATAATTGGCTGATTGTAAGAACCTATTATATATTAAACTATAAATATTTTGTTTTGTAAGGTATTTTTTATCACAAAATAACTGTAAAAGAAAAGTTTACTATAAACATAAACAAAAAAAAAGAGATAATTACAAATATTCCCACAAAAACGTGAATTTTCGGGACACTGAACTTAAAACTTTTTATGACAAATTTTGAAAGGAGTTTGTGTACATGTTCTTACAGTAAACCATATATATTTTTTATGATTGATAACTGAACTTTACTTAAAATTGTTACAGAAGAAATTTATGAGTAAACACTAATCATTTCGATTAGCCCTAATCATAGACTGTACAGTATATAAAGCGTAATACTACATAGATACAACAAATGATTGTGAATCTGTGTAAGAGAAATCATTCGAAAAATATTTAGCTTCAAAATGAGTTTTATCAAAATGTTATTATTTTATTACTAAATTATACATCACAAAAATATACAATATTTATAAAAAAAAATTTTTTTAGGCATTCAAAATTCTTCCTAACACATATTATTTGTTAAGTCAATTGCAACAAGTCCAAAAAAAATTTCTTATAGCGGGAAACATTTCTGCAGGTAATTGTAAAACTTCTTATTTTTCATATTTACAAAAAATCTGTTTCAAGAGTTTGTAATTAAAATTTTCCTGATGTTATAAACTAATCCAATTATTTGACACAAACAACAACCAAAATACAGCAACAAACCATGTGCAGAATATTTTTAGCAATTGCATTAATTTTAGTTTCATTTTAATTGTTTAATTTTTTAAAAACACAATTCAGAAAGATAGATAGGTCACTTATTTACCATATTTTGTTTGTCGAGGAATAACAAAAACTATTACATTCTTTTTATGCTCAAACCTGACAGAGAATCTATATACATGCCACAATTTTTTGACGTTTAAACTGAATTTTGCAGTCTACGCTGCAACCTCTCAGTCCTGAGGTGCAGCAAGTTGTATGTCACGATGCTGTGTTCAATATAGACTTCATATCTTCAGCTAGCACGCAGTTCAAATCATCCAGATGTCTTGCTAACAATGTTTGTGTATTACTCGATACTGGAGGATCATTTCTTAACACTTCTCTAAGTTTTAATATCATATCCACTACTTCAACTTCTTTCTTATTAACGGACCATTTCTTTAGGTCAATTCCAGCCAATGCTTCCAATTGCAGGGCTTGCAATTTGCTTGTTAATTTACCATGTCTTTCATGAAACCAGGCACTGAAGTTGGGAGTTCTGAAAAAGTTCCTGTATAACCCTATCCAATCTCCTTTTATGCCACTAGTTAGTTGTGGTCCAGCTTGTTCTAGAGTTGCGAAGAAGTCCTCCGGATTAAAGGGATTTGGAACAGGCGGTGCACGGAACGGAGATATATTTTTTTGAAGCGGCATTAAAGATGCCATATACCTTTCCAATGGTATCATAAAACTCTGTGTTAATTCTAGAAGATGTCTTTTCACCATAGCTGTCTGTACTTCTGATGGACGGTCAGTTCTCATTCCATTGTGTAGTTTCTTTATTATCGTCTTATCTTTTTCTAAAAATGTTTTATACTGAGTATAAAGACCTGGAGCAGTGTCCAGATGCTTCATACTGCCTACTTTCCTCAGTTTTGCTTTAATAGAACTTGAATCGCTAAGTTTAATTGTATGAGGCCAATGTTGCAACGTCTTTGTGAAGAATGGATTTGTAACACCTAGTATTACACAAGGTGGATTAAATTGTTTACGAGTAAATTCTTTAAATTCACTATCATGTATTGTAAAATATGGCCTATATTCTGCTGAATAGGGGAGAGGTTGAATTAAGTATGTTAAGGCTTGTACTAGAGCAGAACATTCAGTAGGAGAACATGCCATAACAACAATAGGTTCTGCAGTTAATACTAGCTCCCATAGCAAGTGTAAATGTGATATCATACTAGATAACGGCTCAAAGACATTCACATCTTGTATCGAAGCAGGAATATGTGGTACAACTTGTGATTCTAAAGGTTTCAAAATATCTGACCTTGCAACTTTTCCTGTTTGTTGGTTAGGGATGTAAGACTGAAAAACACTCCCCAGTACCGGCAATAATAGGTTTTGACCAGCATCTAATATTGGCCACCTATTAATATCGTGGCAAGCGGCTTCAAGGCTGCTCTCACCATCTTCGAAATGCTTAGGAGCTATTAGTTGTATTACCTTGTAGAAAAGGTTTATAAATGGTAGGCGAGTCAGTAAAATAATACTTTTCTGGAAGTATCCTCGAGGTAAAGTAGGGTCTTTTACTTGACGAAAATAAACGAAGCCCCAGTAATGCGTACGGTCTGCGCGAAGTGTTGGCACACTTTCTTCATTATATACTAACTGTTGAGACGTAAGAGGAGCCCTAGAACGCAATCTCACGTGAAATTGAGTGTCACCCATACAACCTGAATTGGAGTCTGGAAACGCTAAGTAACAAATATTGCACTTTTCTTGGTCGGTTAATTTCACGCCCGAAGGATAAACACTCTCCATAGCTTGTCCGAGTTCTAGGTCAAACGTAACCACACAGATACAATGCAACCAGTCTGAAAATCTGTTCCATTTCGCTTGAAACTCAGAATCCGACTTTGGAATGTCATGGTTTTCATAATTCAGTAATCCGCAAGCCATTATTTCCAATGATATAAAAAATTAGTTTAACATATTTACACAACACCAGGTTAGATAAGCCATTAACAAATTTCTATTACTTATCTCCAATCATTGAGTTCATTTTGTTTACAATTTACACACATTTTTTGTCACTGATTATGAACTGAAAATAAATAAATGCTAATGAAGTCGCTACAGAGCAAACGCAAACCAGCTGTTCGCTCAATATGGCGGCGCGCGCCAAAACAAAAATACTTCTAGTCAATAGTAAAAAAGAAATAAAACTTACCAATTGTCCATTTTTTTTGAAAATTAAACTTAATATATTGAAATTTATTGCATAAAACAATACACTGTATTCTTTAATAATGAAGAAACGGGTTTTTCTTCTTTAATATTATTTAAATCTAACTACAAAACAAACGCGGACGACTAATATTTTCGGTTCGTTTTACCGTTTTCATTTTAGTAAACAGTATTGCCATACAGATTATATTTTTTTATAAACATGATTTTATAATATCAAATTATATATTTTTACACATTTTTAATTAAAATAAGACACGGCTGGTGTAATTTATTAGGCTGTTTAATTAATTTAAAAGTATTTTTATTCTGAGAGCATGGGAGCAGTTATTAAATTGGAATATTATTTGGTTAAGATTGAACATGAAATGGAACGAAATTTTTGTGGCGGCCTAAAAAAGGGATTTGCAACCTTTTATTTTGCCAAAATAGGTAGTTTTACGTAGTATTTATAAAATACTCTTTGATAGGTAGGTACTCACACAAACTAGTTGGAGATACTGTGACGTGGTACTCAAAAAGACGTAATTTAAATACCAACAGACACAAACGAATCCATAACCATTACCCCAAAGAGAAAAGTATTATCCGTCCGTAAACCATGGCATTACCCATTATATACACGATTTATTGAAACGACCACCTCGTTAGCGCAATAATGGACTAACTACATGGACCAACAGTGAGGTTCAGGTTCGATTCCCGACGATCGTAGGCATTTGTGTGATGAACATTTAAATGTCTGTTTTTCCGGGTCTGGGTGTTTATTAAATTGATTCTGCTACTATTAAAGTATTTCTATCCATTAGATTCGTTAACTAACACTATAAATACACACAAGCAAATAATTTGCTTATTTTGAGATATAAAATTCGAGAATATTATCCGAGTGTGATGTCCAAGAGTCTCCAAAACCGGCTTGTTTGTATGAGAAGGATAATGAATATGAAAGAAGCCAGGCAGGTTTGTCTGGATCGTGAGATTTGGCACTCGATATTCTCTGCCTATCCCGCAAGGGACTTAGCATGAAGAAATGTACGTATGTTGTGTAAATTGTCCAGGAATAAATTTATATTTATTATTAATATGTTAATTTATTATTATGTAAATAGACCTTCTCAACCATGTTGTGTACAACGCGAACGAATAATCCCTCCCAAGGGCACACTTTCTCTCTACCTCGCTAAAATGCAAAGTCCTAATAATTCTTAATATCAGAAAGTCATCTTAATCATATTCTTATGGCTGACCGCGTGTCGGACGAGTATGCGGGCGCACGTTTTTAGGGTTCCGTAGCCAAGGAGAAAAAACGGAACCTTATTACCAGGCTGTCTGCCTCCAGGCTATATCTCATAAGCCGTGAAAGCTAGAAAGCTACAATTTTCACAAATGATGTATTTCCGTTGCCGCTATAACAAGAAATACTTAAAAATTAAAAAATAAAATATTATGAAATGTTAACCCCATACAATAAACATGCTTTTTTTCGTATATTTTGCTCAATATTGCGGCCGTGCGGGTAGCGGGGGAGGTATCATCATGGACCGAGCCATAGCCGCGCGTATTCGCGCGAGCGTTGTCATGCTGCCTGGATGTGTATCGAAAACCTACCTATAAGTTTGCAATTTACTACTTGATGATAGTACGGAACCCTTCGTGCGCGAGTCTGATTCGCACTTGGCCGGGTTTTTTTATTACTAATGTGTTGAGATCGGCTGATGGCGATGTAGAGTGGTATCTTGTGAGTTTATGTTGGGATTGGGAAGATGGGCCGTGGATGGCTCTTGTTGGCCGTCGTATTCGGATATCGGAAGGAGTCCAGGCGCAGGTCGTCGCCCCTCGCCGCAGCTTCGAGCATTTAGATTTTGAGATGTTCTTAAAAGGTTTTCCCCTTTGCCCTCCGAGCATTTAGAATTAATGATCTAATTATTCTAAGCTCTTGTTAGCCATATGGGTTTTTACTATTTTTACTTTTTTAAAGACTCAAAACAACTATGGTACTGCTACCGCAAAGATGAGCTTCGTGAAAATGAAGAATTGTTCGTTATTTTCATTTGAAAAGCGATCAGGAACAACTAAGTAAAATCTTACGGCCTGGTGTGCTTGATGTGTCTAACTATGTCTAGGACAAACTTACTATGTTCCCACTTTTATCGCGTTGTACCTACCTAATTAATCAAATCAGTGTCTGAAAATTTGTCATTTTTTATTGGAGACTTCCGAAGCTCAGGTTTAATTCGGATTTTTTAAATAATTAGCGGTAATTATTAGTCTTCGTGTGTCTAAGAATTGTAGGAATAAGGTCCTTGTAAGTCTTATATACAACTAGTCAACCCGGTGAACTTCGTTCACTTGAAACTTGATTCTCTGCCTACTTTCCAGGGTGTCTTGGCATTGATGTAAATTTTGTGTATTAGATATGTAAGATGACCTACTTGCACGAGTACGTGCAAATGTTCCTAAAGGTTCCGGATAGCAAGATACATATTATGGTCGCTTTAAACTAAGTGATATTAATTAAGTCTGTAGTAAAAGTATCTTCACGCCCATATCCCCGAGGCAGAGGTACAACCAAGGAACCCACGACTAGCCGAAGACACTAAGTCCCACAATTAAGTCTGTAATTTTTAAATTACAAAACTTATGACTTGAAAAAAATACGGGAGAATTTGTAAAGCAAATACCACAAAACAAAGATAGAATCAATAATACCGACGAGTGTGTTAATGAATTATAGCCTTATTTACAAGTTTTTCCTTTAGTAAGCGGAATAAAAAAGTATCTTAAAACCTTCTTCTGAATATACAGCGCCTGACTGTCAAATCTCGTTTCGATCGGTTCTGTAGATTCGGTGTACCTAAATCGCAATTGGGATACATACACTTAGACAGACAAAAATTCTAAAAAAACTATGTTCTGCAGCCAAATTTTAGTGGCCCACACCTATTTTTTAAAACATCTTTAATGTACAAAAATCACAAATTTATTATTACTGTTATTATTAAAGGTATTGAATTAAAAAAAAACTATAATATTTGCTTGTATTATATATCTAATATCAAACTTTTCAGTCAAAACCTGAACATTGGCCTTCCAACTCCAGTGGGAAGACGACCTAACATGATGTCCACTTTGTAGTTGCCCTTTAAGAACTTTTATATTATTTGCCTTTTTTACCTCAAGTTACAACTCACAACTGTTATGAAAATGGCTACAACCACTTACGGTGGTAATGGTGAGTTGCCAACCTGAGGCCGGAATGATAGGCCTCGAGCAAAAGTAAGTTTAAAGGCTACCTTATCCTCCGAACCGGAAAACGTCAACGGCAATCACAGGTAGTGCGGTGGTGCCAATCCGGGGGAGTCGCAGCGAAGCTCTACCACTTAGTTAGATGTCACGGTGCTAGTAACGATAAGCCTGTGCTCGCCTTTTACAGGCTGCCTGTCAGGAAGGCCAAAGGAAGGATCAAGTGGATCTTATTCTGCAGAATTTCAGTTTCTATCATTATACTTAATTAGTAGTTTGTGTACAGTTTACTTTTTTGCGACAGTTTAAATATTTAACCGACTCCAAAAAAGGAGGAAGTACTCAAGTCGATTGTGGGATTCTTGGTATATGTAAGTACCTATTTGTTACGCTATTACTCAGCCATCAGCCAACCGATTTCGATGATTTTTTTTAGAAAGATAAGCCATGATTCAGAGATGGTCCCATATTAATCTTATCATGATTCGACTAGTGGTTTTTGAGTTATACTTAATAGTGCATACATTTTTCGCTTATATACCTTGTCACTGATGAGCTACAGTGGTAGCTGGTGAAATAGTTGGAGTCAGTGTATGCACTTTTATTGCGCTCTAATTATGTTAAAGGGGAAATTAAAGCCATTGATATTCCGCTTGCTTTTCGGCGCCAACCAAAATTTTCAAGCCGACTGTATTTGCTGGTTCTTTTTTAGTACCAGAAAACTCAATTTTTGCATTATACACTTAAAGCCAACAATTAATTTAAATGGTCAATCATTTTAATTGGTAAAACATGGGTAAAACAAAAAAAGCATGGAACTATAGTCATTCAAGAATAAAACTGGTGGCAGAGGTGGGTATATACTACTTTATTTAACAAAAAAGTGTTGTATAACTTTGACATACTTTCAAAACTTATTCAAAATAAGATAACATCGATTCGAATTGATTATTACTTCTATCATTTAAGTCCTTGAGCATTGAGCATAACCAGGAATTTTAGGTGTTGCCAATATATCTGCAACTAATGTGTCAAATTGATGACAGTCAACTATTTTTAATGACTATTATATTTTATGTCCCTAAAAGGGTATTGAAATGCATATGATTCTGCACATTACGCCAGCTCATTCCTAGCTACGACCTTAATATGAAGTGTAGTTAATTAAATTTCTACTTGCCTTTCATAGCATTATATTTTAGGTAGGCTAGTTGTAGGTACATACCGTATGCGAGTGCGAATTACTTGTCAGCATTGAGTACCTTCCTTATTTAAATTATTGCTATCCCCTTTTAAAAGCATGAAAACGAAAGAGACAGGATATTTTTAGCGAAAAAGGCAGATAATGATTTGCGTGTATTTTATATGTATATAGATACTAGCTGACCGGGCAGACGTTGTTCTGCTATTTCTTATTTTGCTGTGATTAACCCTCATCACTTAGGAAAAACTTTATGAAAAATAGATGTTGGCCGATTCTCAGACCAACTCAACATACTCACAAAATTTCATGAGAATCGGTCAAGCCGTTTCGGAGGAGTACGGGAACATACATTGTGACACGAGAATTTTATATATAAGACTGATATATATAAAATGCTGACCCGGCAAACGTTGTTTTGCCATATATATTATTTCCAGGAAAAAGTGTTAAGGGTGAACAACCCTTAACACTTAGGGGTATGAAAAATAGAGATTGGCTGATTCTCAGACCTACCCAACATGCTAACAAAATTACATGAGAATCGGTCTACCCGTTTCGGAGGAGAACGGGAACGAACATTGTGACACGAGAATTTTATATATAAGATAATTAAGAGGTTCTTGTGATTCCAGTGAACATACGTTTCTTTTAACTTGAAAGCACTAAATGTATCCCGTCTCATTCGTTTGTTTTTTAAAGCGTGTAACAGAATAGGAGCCAGTGTACCGTAACGTACCATTACGCTTGGTACCCTAATTGAGTTGACAAGTTTTATCGCGAACATATGGTCGTGTCCTAAGTTTGCAAATACATTGTTACAATCATTATAATTTTATAGCTGACTTTGACACTAATTTGTAACTTTGCTAGTACTGATGATTAGAACTGAACTCAGAGCCCTTACCTTTTTTTTTTTGAATGACTAATTTGTTGCTAATCTTACGATTTTTTACAACTTCACCGAACTTTGTGGGCCGAGCAGAGTGCTCAGCCCGAGACATCATTATTTAGATGGATTGGGCTGTTACCTACAACGCCAGCACCAAGCCCTTACCTTGAGTTATCGGCGCTATCCTCGCTAGCGTCTCCATAAATTATGTGTGTAAAAACTTTGAACAGTACAACCACTAGACCAAAAGCAATAGATTTCTAACTTACTGAACGGACTCTATAGTAACACATGGTAAAAGCTCGGATGCCGTATTTGCTGGCGTCTCTATATAGTTTTTGTATGAAACATTTTAACAGCGCCTCTACTGGAAATTAAGAGAATTAAAATTTAGACTCAAAGCGCTATAGATTTCGATACGCATGTTACCGAACGTTATATGTACCAAATCATGGTAAAGGCTTAGGGCTCTAGTTTATTAAGTTAGGGTCCTAACTGCACTTTATGCAAACTGCACGAAACTTACATTTTTCAAATTTTACATCCCTTTTTTCATCCCGGACAAAAAATTAGCACTACCGCTAATGAACTCATAATATTTATATAGATATTTCGGTTTAGCTGTAAGTTACAAAACAAAGAAGCATAACTATTTTACAAATCACTATAAAGGATAGAATAAAAAAATAAACAAAAGTAGGTGCATCACTAAATTATTTTATTATAATAAAAAAAATAATGATTAAAACATTTAGTTCGTAAATAAAAATTCTCTACTTAGATACTAATAATTTTAAGCAATTCTAGTGAAGTGTTGCCAAAAACAGTTATAAATAATGCACAATTTAAATTTATGTGCACATAGTTTGAAATAAGTGTAAAAAAAATAAAAGACTTAAAAAAATATACACCTTACTTTTACATTAAGAATTTAGTTCCCCAAAAATCTCGACATAGTAACATTTTTCTTTCCACAAACGCAATTTCTCTTTTAATAAGATTTTCAGCGAGAAAATCTCATTTATAATTTACATTGCACTCTTACTAAGGCCATTTACACAATATCTTATTCAGAAACACAAAATGCCATCTGCAATGTTTAAGTCTGATAAAATATAAAATTTTATGATTATCGCCGCATTAATAAATAATATGTAAGTATGAACGTAAGGTAAACAGTAACAAGTTATATGCATTATATATACAATTGATGAATATAACAAGGATATAATGAATACATTTGCCAAAAAATGACCCCATCCGAAATGACTGTGACTGAAAAATTTACTGTTTACAGGAGGGAAAAATATTCCTTTTCTTTACATTAACTGACCAGTGAATAAGAGACTTTTCCTTTATTCCATAGATGTAGTAAATTGCCAGTTGTCATGGATGGGGTTTACCATATTAAAAAACACAAGCAGTCTTACTACAAACAATTCAACCAATTATATGCTACACGTCATTCACGCGTAGCATGTTCGTGTTTGGATTTCAATTTTAGACAGAGTTTAGTTAGGGGTGTTTTTTTTTTTTGTGGTAAGGCGAATAATTTCATTCGAAATTTAGACTTTTTATATGAGAACTATTCATTCTACTGTAGCGATAGTCACGTTTGAACACATTGCTTTTAATCATAATAGTAAGGACAAGATCAAACATAAAAATGTGTAATTTGTCCAGGAATATTTACTTTTTAATTATTTATGATATTTTAAAGTATTGAAATGTCAATGATAAAAATGGATATACCTCAAGTTCTGCTTCCCATCGTGTAATATCTGACGAATAAAGTTATTCAATTTCAGCACTATTTTCAAAAGAATATTTTTTTAAAAGTGCCCGAAATTTTGTAGTTAAGTTTATTTAAATTTTAGCAACGCTTAACAATTTTTCAAACGTTTTAGAGCATCTGAGATGTGCAAAGTATTATTATTACCCACAAGAGAGACTCGGCAGTGCAACCATGCCTATTCCGGCCGCTAAGACTGTTTTATTCTGGTTCGGGTGGTAGAGTAGGTTTTTTATGACATTGGAAGGCAAAAAAAAGCGTAAGGATTTCCTGATGGCAAGAAATTCACGCCGCCACGAGACACCAGATTTGCAAAATAAACCTGACTGCATGTTATTCGCTGAATGTCAATTATAGACAGATTTTATTTAAACAAGCGTTTAATTTTTTTTTGGGTAAAGCGGGTAGATTTATATAAGTGGCATTTCACTAAATATACTACCCGTTACGTGCGCGTCAATTCAACGTTTGGGATTTTGGACACCACCGAGATCACAATGATTCTGCCAAGGTCGAGGAATAGGCCAAGGAGGCATAAACTAGCGTTTTTATCTCATTATTTATATCGTTAAAAGGATTTTCAAACAAGAATCAATGGCATCGCATCAGCGATTGTGCAAGTTTAATGTACTATCCAAATATACAAAACGTCATTCGAGCCGCAAGCGCGATGGCAGTGACGCAGTGGTTCTGCGTCTGACGTTGGACTCATTAAATATGTTTTAATCATGAAACTATACTTATACTGGAGATTACATTCCTAACCAAGATCTGAAGTAATATTCTTCCAAATATTGTTGACACTTACTAATTTGTCGCCTCTCTTTTATTGTGACTTTATTAACTGACATCACAAGACTCTGAAAGAGAGGCCGATAAATTAGAGTCAGCAATATTTGTAAATGACATCTAGGGCCTTATCATGAACGCTTAAAGCAGTATCATTTCATATTGCTAAATGTCTGCCTTTATGCCTAATGCGAAAGGGCATGCTCCGCTGGTTCGGTCATGTGGAAAGAATGACAGATGA